>JBBPNR010001233.1:0-12036 GCA_038091015.1 Boletus vermiculosoides
CACTACCCTCGCGAGGATGAACCCTTGGCATTGATTGTCCTCCCTACGATATGCAATGCATTGGCGCACTTATTAGAGCACAGAGACGGTACTGCCGGTAAGCACCAGTTCATAGGGAGAGCAACGTTTCTGAGCGTCTGTTAGGGATATACACCTTGGCAAACGCGAGGATACCAGCACTTGGCAGTGTCTTGCGGTCCCTGAGTAACAGGGAGGATTTGAAGTGCAACGGATACGGCGCGTTGCTGAAACGCAGACTCTCGTCAACAGCGAGGAGGGTGCTGAGGGAGGTGTGTCCGAACAAGTCATGGAACCTGTCTGCATGGCTGACCGTGTAACAGGTGGACGGGGAACCAAAGACGAGTGTGGAGACGAGGAGGGAGTACGAGCTGGTGTTTTGTAGATTCGACGGATTATCTCACTTGTTGTATGTAACGGTGGTGTGACGTGACATTCCAAGTGTCACGTCGCATCATGGTCTGGCCCGAACGAGATTACGCATAGACGTCGACGTCGCCGTCGCTGTCGATGTCGATGTCGTCGCCGTTCGCGCTCAGCTATCGTCGCCGATCCCACTCAGCGTCCTCGCCGTCGCCGTCTCCAGCGCCCGCGTCTTCGTGGCGACCCGCCCACAAGCGAGCCCACTCGTCCCACCGCGACACCCCCACGCTCCCTGACTCGCACCAATGTCATCTCGACATCTGGAGGACTGGAAAGAGGCTTCGCCGAGACATATCTGTATGTGCCCTTTGTGCCCCCGTCTGTCGTCGTTCCCCTCACCTTCTCTGGCCCCCTCTCCAGCCTGCTCGGGCAACTCGGAGCTTTACGCCCGCCTCCGCAGACAGTCGTTCTGTGAGCTCCAGCTCCTCTGCCCCACATACGCCCCCCTTTCCTGCCTCGTCGGCAGATTTCCTTCTTTTCCCCAGTCATCCCCTCTGCGGGGGCAATCTATCTACCCGCAATTCCCGTAGCCCCTCTTCTGCCGCGGGATTTCTCCACGATGATTCATGCGAATCCTCCCAATCGCAGCTTGCTCGGCTCCGATCGGCAGCCTTTTCGGACCTTCAGCGAAGCGTCGAAGAGAACGGCGAGGGCTTCGTCAAGCGCATGCGCGAGTTCGAAGACTCACGCTCTAAATCCGCTCAACACTCTCGCGTAAGAGGCATCGAGAGACGTCGCAGAAAACGCTATTCCCCCAGCGTGCCTACAACCAGTGCCACAGGGAAGAGTTTCGTGTCAGACGATGACGAGGACATCTTAATCCTTTCGAGCGCTCTAGACGCTCAACCGTTTCATCCAAGACAAAAACGTTCGTCCAGCCTTGGAGCGATGGACGATAGTGACTTCCAGTTGCACGGCGAGACCAACTCATCTGGTCGACTCTCCCCCATTTCTAGCATCATCCACCCCTTCCCTTTCGCCCACTATGTATCGCATGTTCAGCCTAACATCAGCAATCAGTCAACGGAACTGTCCACCTTGTTCAACACATCTTTTGACTTTACAAACCCTCTTCATACCAATGCATTCAAACCAGCCTTGTCTCATTCCTCCTCCTCCCTCCCTTCGACGGCGGACGTGTCTCTATCAAGTCCATACGCAGAAGATGCCAACTACTCCTCATCCTCACCCATGGTTTCTCCACCTCAGTCACCCTGTCATCTATCAGCTGGTGCTAAATTAACCTCCGCTTCTAGTGCGGAAAAAGCAATTGCGGCCCTTACGTTAGCAATGGCGAATGGAGCTGGCAGCCTCGGAGACTATGAGGCAGTCAGAGCATTGAATGTTTCGTCAGCAGACGAATCACAGGTCGGAGAACTGTGGCATTAAATGCTCTCGCACCCGCCGGTTCTACTGCAGGCTGCAAAGTATACTTCGTAAAATTATGGTAACCACTCTCGTCCACCCACAACGAAGTTTCACCGTTCACAACTTTCTTGTTTATTTCTAATCGTCGATCGGGCGCTTGTACATGGACCCAAGAAAAAACTGGCTAGTCATACTGCGTTAATATCAAGCATCTTGTTGTACCCAGCCAGAAACCAATCTGTCTATACCACCATGAACTTTTGGTTCCTTCCCCTTGAAATCTCATTCTTGGGGTTGCAAGCAAATAAATTACCGTGTAGAATGCTCTCTTCTCTCTATCGATATGTCCTCTGAGGACCCTTTATATGTATGTATCATAACCTGCCTACATGTTGTAACTTGGATAGGAAAACTCAACCTTGGGAGTTGGTTTGATATAACCCGTGAATCCGCAGAACGGCAGGAATCAACCATATTTTCGCCTTACGATTACGATATCTGTACGCTCAATTCGGTGCACAAGGCAGGATAAGTCACTTGTTGATTCCGTTGCCACGGAGGAGGGCAAGCATGTCATCACTGAGCCGTCTTCTTGAGGCTCAGCAAGTGGATAAGTCCTTCTGCCTTTCCTCCAACACTGTCCGCAAATCTTCTATGATTTTCTCAGCAGATATGCGCCGGCTCAATTCTGCCTGGTACAGTTCTTCCGCCCTTCGACGAGCTCGTGCCTCCATCATCAATTGGTCCCTCATCCCTTATTGTGAACAGATGAAATCAATTCCGAGATGCCAAGAACACCTGCTTACCGGAAATGAGCTTCCCGAGGGTGGGCGGCACATACAGATGAGAGGCCACGGGCACCCAGGGTAAAGTGAAGATTTCCGGGATGTCGAGCATATAGAACTCCTCATCAGAATCCAGGTGAATACTGCTGCTGTCAATGGAAGACGTTCGAGAGAAGGCCACTGAGTGACTATCCTGTGACGGATTATCGAGGATCACGGCCTCTGCCTGGCCATTTACGGGCAACTTTGTCAATTTCGTATGTCTGATATGAGCAGAGTCCTCTCGTGAAGGCGAGGCGGAGCGTGTCGGCGGAGAGGATCCAGAGCATCGCAGCAAGTCAAGGTGATGTGCGCGAACGCCAGCCAGTTCGTCACCGGAAGAGGCTTGGCCCATATGGGGACCGGGAATTGATGTTGATGACGCTTCCATGTCTACGCTGGGACCAACGGGCTGCTCAGTTCCGCCATCAGAAGGCAGTACCGAGCCCTCGTGATTTAGTTTGTTCCCCGAGGCATCCATACCCACGGGCAAGGCATCCTCAAAATCCATTCGAGTCGAAAGAGAACCCCTTGGGGAAACGTCGAGTATTATTTCTTGCGACTGCGGAATGTTATTGATGGCCGTCGTTTCGTTCCTCGCGAGGTCAGCATCAAGAGCGTTTCCTCGGGTTACCGCTTCAAGCTGCACAGATAAAACCGACTCGTCGCCTTTCCGGGTATCGTGCAAAAGCATCTGGCTGAAACAGGCGTTTTCATCTATCCCCGAAAGTGGAAGAGCACCTTGAGATTGACGCATTCGAGCCCATTCTTCCATCAAGTCTTTCTTCGCATTCTCGTCTGCAAGGTCGACGACCTTTCTTCGGCGTCCCTTCGGCTGTCTAACTGACTGTAAACCAACCATCTCATCTGGAGTGGATAATATAACAGAACCAGCGGGCGGCTCGCTAAGCATCTTTCCCGCGCCACCCGGATCTGCTAGATGTGTATAGATATCTGAGCTACGACTGCTGATGAAGGGATGGGTCTTGCGCGCAAGTCGTGCGGAAACTCGTGATGGCAGGGCGTACTCCATGTCTGCCGTAGGTGAACCAACCCTCGATTGAGAACGTCTACGTGACTGCAACTGTGTGGAGAGCTGAGACGAACTAGGTGCAGCAGAAGTAGACGACGATCTTTTACGTCTCTTCTGAGGACGTTGTTCACTGGCGTCGGCAATTGGTTCTGCCACCGAGGCTGAGGTGCTAGCCATGCGATCCGTTTGGGGTGTAGCACAGGATGACGAGTCACGCTTGCGTCCGCGAGCTACGGGTTGGATTAGACTGCTGATTTGAATCAACGCTACAGCGACCGTGCTCACTAATCACGATACTTGGCAAGCTCGATGGCGGTGTGTCTTTGACATCCAATAATGAGAGCTCTACAGATATCAAGGACCTCTGCACAGACTACATGGATTATGTGCTCACTTGGTTTCTTCGACCGTAAAGACTCTGCGATAAACGTCAATGCGACAAGTATTATGGGGAGTGGCACGTCACGATTGACTTACCTAGCCTCGAATTTTCGCGTCGACTCACGGGAACGCTTGCAGCGCGGTTTCTGGTCCTTCGTTCTGCGGAGAAGTCCAGTCGTTTTCAGGTCAGTGACCTTGAGGATCGTTGGCTGACCTGAAGTAGTAGCGACACGCGTCGGTGGCATGCTGCAAGAGTCGTGGTTCACAAAAGGACGACAAGCAATCGACTTTGTTGCGGATTTCGTAAGGTACAACGTGAAGTGACAACATACAACAAATATTAGAGATCATGTCTACCATTCAGGTATCCTACACTGAGCGCGAAAGGCAATCTGCCAAATATCATCGCAGCTACAGGGCGGAATCCAACACCTTCATGGCGAGTGCGCGGAGAATCTAGACAAAAATTCTGTCTCGTCTCGGGCGGCGGATAAATATCGAGGCTTACCTCTGCTTTCTGGCTCGCTCCAAGTTCCGAGAAAACTGCGGCAACACTTTTGCCTTTGGCGTCTCGTATTGCTCCTATTCGGTTACCGGCAACGGCACCAAGCACAAAACCTGGTACATTGGCCACGATGAAACCTAGACCTGTGAATGAAGTGAAGGTGTGATTCATATCTTATATGGAGCTGGCTCACCTCCACCGCATGCAGCGCCGAGGTAAGACCACCACGGCGTGTGCCGTTCCACTTCGGGGCGAAGGAGCTTGGCCAGATTCAGTCGATGAAGAGGAGATGTTCTGAACGCGTACCTCCTCAAAAACGTCAGCGAAGATGTTCTCAGCATTTGGCCTCTGCTTTTGCCCGTTGTTCTGGGATGCATTGCCTGCGGCTGCACTGCCAAACATACTGGCGAACTGACGGAAGAAGTTCGATGAGGCCTTCGGGTCAGCGCTCTTGTCCGTCGGAGATTTCGAGGAATAGAGAATGTCATATTCCTTCCTTCGAGTAGAGTCGGAGAGGACATAGTATGCATCTGCAATTGCCTAGCAATGGTGAAAAACGAGGTAGACATGAGTTAATTCCGATACTCTTCCTCGAGGGGAGTAAGGGGCTACCTGGAATTTCTCTGTAGCAACCTTCCTCTCAGCATCAGTCGCCTTTGTCAACCTGTCAGGATGCGTCCTACGAGACCAGGATGAATAGACAGCACATCATTGAGGAGCTGGCGGTCATTACTTCAAAGACTCTCTCCTGTAGGCCTGCCTGATCTCTTCTGAAGAAGCTGATTTCCGTACGCCAAGGATACTATAGTAATCAGGAAATGCGGACATGGTGGAAGTGCAAGGAAGAGAGTGGAAGTTGCAGCATGCTTGCTGAACACCCATAGCCATTTCGATCGAATATTGCACTACCCACACGATCAAGGAAAGCACGTGATTGCTCTGCAATAGAAAACAAACAGTATGTACTAAGTAACTAAGTTGTAGAACAAGCCGCACTGCGATGAAGTGGTATGACATACAAAAAAATAAGTCAGTCTAGTCATCCGCCAGCACCTGTACCTGCGGTGTGCCATATGACTGTAGAGCAAGTGGCGGAGGTCTTGGCCGCACGAATATCTTCTGAACTCGTTCGGCTCCTTCTGCCGACATAGTTATAGGCGGGCCGGTCACTCGCGCGGGTTGAGGTCTGGCTGGTGGTATCGGCAGGTTTTTCTCTGCACGATCCGTCACAAGGGTCTGCGGGGAAAGGGCGATCGTCAGAGAGCGGGATGTCTGGTCGTTGATGTGATGTTGCATGACATTCATTGGCTCATCTACGACAACCGCTTGGGACAGTCTTGAAGGACGAGCGAGCGACGAAAGCTTGGCCACGGCAGGTGAGGCTGGGAATCCCTCGAGCTGCGGCGGTACGGGTAACATGGGTGGAGGGAGCTTCTTCATGCCCGAACTCGTTTGGATGGCCCCAACACTGGACTCGCTCTCCGCAGCCCACCAAGACTTCTCTTGGCTTCCTTGTCCATGTTCGTCGGGGGTCGCCAGACCTATGAAGATGTTAGGAAGACTACCACTAGAACTGGCGAACAGCCTACCGCCAATAAACGAAGTCACATTGTATTGCGTTCCCCCAGAGTCAAAAGGAGAATGCTTTCCGGCTTTCGCAGAAAGGGATTCGTTCTCTTCCCCTAAAGGAGAGTGTGGAACGCAACTAGAACGTGGGGAACTTGGAATGTCAACAAGAGACGCTGGAAACCTAGGGGGGACTAGAACGTCTGTGTCTTGAACGGGAGTTGACCGAGCAGCGGCAATGCGAACACGTCTATCTCCTCGAAGACGCAACATGGACGACGGGTGGGGTGAAGGGAGCGACGGAACAGGGGTTGTCGACCAAGGAGGAACGGGGAAGCTACTTAAGGAGACGTCAGAACAAACTGTCCTTTGGCCAATAGAAGATGAACGAGTCAATTCCGCGCTTTTGCGGTTCAGAATAGAATTAGAAGACGATGAATTAATGGATGTCCTTGTGGAGAACAACTTGAGTGCCTCTATGCTCTGGTCTAGCTGGCTCTGCTGTCTCAGAAGCTCGTCTAACGACGTCCGCGAGTCGGAAGCACTTGCGAGCGATTGAATACCGCCAAGACCGTAAACAGGAGAAGCTTCTGGGGGTACTGCCATACTCCCCCCCTGCTTCACTCCAGATGAGATCGATGCAGAAATAGACGAAATAGGGACGGAGCTTGTTCGAGCTTGAAGCGGAACCGTATGTCGCGGAACGTCCGCTCGATGAGGAGGTATGGCTTTGTCACTATGAATGGAGCTTTTCGTAGACCGTGCAATTGCAGGCTGAGCATCTAAGGCAGAAATGATCGCCATGTGATTGGTGGATGCATCGCGTACAGGTTCTGCCCATTCTTTGTGTTCTTGCGTCGACGACACAATGCTGGCTGGCAGGTGCGTATGTGTACTTCCAGCGCGCGGAGGGTCCGCTTTTACTTCCTCGGCGTTCCAAAGCTTAACCTCTTCATCGTCGTTACGCGGACGGTTTCTTGGGACCCTAGAGGATACCCACGATGATACGTGGTTCAGCGAACGACGCGCTGAACGGCGGAGCATGTCCCGAGTTGACCCCTTGTTTTGAGTTGCGATGCCAAGGACCATGGACATACGTGGCGTCTCGATAACTGGCGGAGTGACTCTGAATGTGGATACGCGAAGGGGTTCGGGGAGTGTGAACACGACATCTCCGCGTGTGTCACCTCGCAATGAGGCGGTGGGAGGGAGGATATCGCGATGCCTGAGCAAGGCGGTGACCACGACGAATACAACAATAATATAGACCTCAAAAGCTTGAAGTAGGCGACCGACCGTTGATTCAGTGAAAGCGACTGCGGAAGGTAAGATCTCCTGAAGGAGAAAGGCTACGATCACTCACAATAGAGAAGACCGCCTACCCCAATGGCGACATTGACAAGGAGCCCGCAAATTGGAGCGAGACATTCTCTAAATGTATGCACTAACATACTGCCATGGGAGTCTCGAGTGACAGTGTTCAACAACAGCTTCAGGAGAAGTGCGAAAGTCACAAGTAATTCCAGTGCAGCGTCCGCGGCATAGACATTGCTGTATTGATGGAATCGAGGGACCACACGCCAGACAATTTGCAGGACCGTGATGGTTATGGTGGCTAATAACAAGGAAACGCCAAGCGGTTTGCCCGGTAATCCCTGACGCATCCATCCACTGAGAGGTTCCTGGGTGCGTTCAAGGGTGAGAAAACCAATTCTCTGGACCCTTTGGGTAGACGGTGCACATCGAGCCTTTAGTGGGGGCTCCGCGACGTATGACCAATAGAACAGAAATCGAAAGCCTATGGAGAACGCGAACAAGACCTCCCTTGCTCTGATAGCAGGTTCGCTGGCTACGAAGGCCGTGCTCACAGCCCTGTCATCAGCAAGGGTTTGGCCCAAGTCCAGGACCGCGGCGACGAAGGCTAGCAAGGCGGAAAAAAAGAGCCAGACTGCTGATCTACAGGGAAGGAGAGGACGGGATAAGCATGAGACAAGACGTAATACCATGGTACTCACAAGGACACTCTATTCAAAACAAGAAACAATACTGATACGCCGAACACCAGGATCCCCACAGATATGAAAGGTATGTCCGAGAGTATTTCGGCAACCTATTACTGTCAGTCCGGGCTCCCGTGGTGCAGCAATGTACTAACCTCGCAGTTGTTACTCCATGAGAGAGTGTAGGGGAAGTCGTACCAACTAGTGGGACCACAAGCAGGTGAAAGATTGGTTGCCATCAGGGAGAGTGGTTAAAAGGAAAGGAAGGATTCCCTCGGGGAATTGAACGCAGCGAGGTTTGTAGAGGCAAACCGCTGCAGGTTGAAATGAGCACAGCCGGCTGCGAAATCAGCGGCCGGGGTCTGAGATCTGATGGCTCAGCGAGTAAATATACAGTAACCTGAGAATTAGCGGATCAGGATGATACGGTGGACAGTACGCATCCAAATGAGAGGATAGCACCTCTTGGAGAGAGGCGGGAAGAGTGGACAAAGGTGTAGCGAGTAGGGTCCGGGTGTCATCGTATCACCGGAGTGCGTTGTCATGCAGGGACAGGGACTGTCAGACAACAGACAATTATTAGACTGTGAGAGCAGACCGTCGTCAAATCAATAAGAATCTCAAACCAGATCTCGACATTGACAACACGTTCGTGTGGGTACATGGCAACGAGCTAAGACATTGCAACACCACACAAAACTCACACCGCAATCGAGCCACCACCTCCCGTCATTTGTCGCACCAGATACATTCCCCTGCCCTCATCAATCGATTTGCTGCTTCTCATTCCAATCACACTCTTCGGTCTAGGACGAGGCGTTGCGAGTCCCAATTGCTTCGTCGGACTTCCAGCAAGCTGCCTGGTCGGACTCAGCCCCCCTCCTGTCAACTGCCGCAAGATACCCGAATCTCCTCCACCCCGTCCCGTGAACTGACGCGCGATGGTGGTAGTACCTGTCGACTGCGGAGCAATAAAAGTCCCGCTCCCCGCGCTGCGGCCCGTATACGATGGCATGAGCGGTTTCAGTGGTGTTTCTACTTGCGCGTTTCTCATGTGCAATGGAAGCAGGAGCTTGATCAAATCGGTGTGAATTACCGGCGGAAAACGTTGAATACTACTCACGAGGCATTCTCTGCACCATACGCCGCCTTGTGTATCTCGCTTCGCAGCAGAATCTAGCCTTTTACCACATCCTGGCTGCGATTTATCCCGCCTACCCTTTCCCGTGCCCTTTCCCCCGCAGACCAAACAATTGGCATGCCATCTCGACCCCTGAGGACCAGGGACAACACCCATCTCCATCGGAGAGACCGCTTTCTGGCATCCAGGGCAAGCAGCCGAACTCCCGAATCGAGATGACGATGACGAAAGTGACGGAGCTGACGGAGGTGGCCGTTCGTATCGGGAAGATGAATATAGACTGTTACCGTGATGGAGTGAACCATTGAGTGGCTGGGTATGGTTCGTCCCTGTACTGAACTTTGGTGCAGTTTGAATAGTGTTGGTAAGTGGTACAAGAGGCGGACTGAGAGTTGGGTCTGTGGATGCAGACTTGATGAGGTTCGGCGCAACTGTGGATTTGGTCTGCGTCTTCTCCGCTGGCGCGCACTAGTTAATTTATGTGAAAATGAGGATTTGTGGGTTTCAAGTCTAACATTACTCGACTGACCTCTATGTGACAAGCACCTCCTTCCCCCCGCACAAAGACTGCTTGTCCATTGGCTGTTTCTCTAAATGGTCCATCACACATGGCGCAGCGGAAGCACTCTGTGTGATAAGTTTTCGGAGGTCCACTAGTGCTGATTTCGGGAACCGTGACGAAGCGACCGCTTCCTCCGGTGGCAAACAACGACCCACCACATTTGGCACAGAGAGAACCAGAGGAGAGAGTGGCAGTCGGTATCGAAGACTTGCTGAGAGAATCCCTAGGCTTTGGGGTTACCATGCCTGAAGCAGGGCGTTCAAGAGACACATCTTGAGTTGGCGTATATTCTCTGAAATTACTTCCAAAATCGTCACGGGGATGCACTTGAGGGCTGAAAGTCGGCGGGGAGGAAGGGCCTGACGATTGTGTTAGAGTGTCTGAGATGTCTGGGATCAGATCAGGGGTAGAAGGCGTCCATGACATTCGTGATGACCGCAAGCTCGAGGTGCTCACAGCGTGTCGTAGTCCAGGAGAACCACTAATTCTAGACATACGAGGAATCCGCGATGGAGCAGGCGCCAGTGGATTTGTGATAGTGGAGTTCGACAGCGAACCAGGGGAAGAGATTGGATCTGTGAACGACACAGGTGAAGGAGTGACTTGATTCATGAACCGATTTTTCATCTCTTCTACCGCATCAAAGGATGGCCTCGTTGACGAGGGGGTATGGTCCTGATATGGATTGTCTCCATGGATTGTCTGACGGGGTGTGGATGTCCTCGTTTCGCCGAGAGTGTCTGGATCAGTCAAAATATCAACAGAATCAATCACATGGCGAGAAGTGATGAGCGTAGCCGACTTCTTCCTCTCCAGGGTGCGGTGCGCAAGTGGGCTACTCTCCCGGCCATCCTTATTCGGATGTGATGTTGAAGAAGACATTGACGGAGAGGAATCGCGCGGCGGACGATTAAGGACCGCATTCAATCGTTGCGTGAGTTCTTCAAGAACAGGGCTTCCCTCCCTGCTCTTCATGATACCAAGCCTCTGCTCGAGCTCATCGATTGCGGGACTACCCTCCCGGCTCTTTGAATCCTTGAAAGGAGTAATTGGTGTTCGATTGCCAAATTTCTCCAAGCTGGGCAATGGATGAGATTTCCTCGGCGTACTATTTCGCTTCAAACAACTGTCAAAGCAATCAGCGCAAGAGGGTTGCCCAAATATATCAACCATAGGGGTATCGCCGATGTTCTTGTGGCACCCTTCACATCTGAAGCATTTCTTGTGCCAAACGCGACCAGACGTTTCAACGAAGCCTCCTTCACTTTTCAAAGTGAGAACAGGTCGGCGGCAGACCGGACAGTCACCCTTCGACCCGCCATTGATGATAAAACATGGTCGACACAGAAACCGATCAGATAACTCGGGTGCAGAAGGATCTGGAAAAATTGTTGCGTCTGGTTGAAACTCGGTCAGGCAGATTGCACAGGAGTATGTTGCAAGAGATTCCTTCGGCTGCAGGACTGAACCGTATGCTTTGGAAAGCTCTGGCACATTCGGTGCTTGCAAAATACCAGCCTCAGCCGCAAGAGTAGTTGGCGAGGAAAGCGGACTGCGCTCGTCGATGTCGAACGGCCGCCTCGATGGAGACAGAGGGCGAGTAGTGGAGCTGACGTGTGAATCGAGGCAACTTGAGATGGAAGGGGAAAGACGAGATGAACTTGGGCGAGGGAAGCGGCCGATAGTAGGGTGTGGGATGCACTGTTCTTGTTCACCTCTTAGTCCAGTCGGTGCAACGTCGGGCTGCGATGCAGAAAGAGTGTTGTCGATCTGAAGGGGCGAGCATGTCGGGGACTTGTCTCTCGAAATGTAAGTCTGCGACCACTTGTCAACTGTCTGACATTTGGAGGATGACCACTGTAAGACGGGTGCTAGACCACCTCAGCTACGATATCGAAATACTAATCAGCGACAGACAAACCGACTGCGGTGCCACCACACTTGCAACGCGTCCCGGCGACAATGTCACCACATCTGCGACAGAACCCCATGTTATTTCCGAAATATTCTTGGTGTCGCGAGTCTATAGGGCTGAGGACAAAATCCGAAATGAAAAGTAATCGTACAGATGCGGCTGTCGTGGAAGACGTTAGGTCAAGAGTTCGAGGACACCTGGGAAATGGCGTTTCCGAACATCCGAACATGTCCGACATCCGAGCATTCTCCGAACCCATGTTTCCCACAAACAGGTGCAAACATAAGTCAGCCACAAGGT
>JBBPNR010001234.1:0-12025 GCA_038091015.1 Boletus vermiculosoides
GGTCTCTGAGTGTATCATTGAGGGAGAAGTAGCCCTCCATAGCCATGAGCCATTGGTTTGCATCTGCGGATTCTCCGGAGAACTCCTCTGGTAGGGCAGCTTTAACTCTGGGCATGTCATCGTCGTCTTCGTCATCTTCATCTCCAGGTTCAGGGTCATTGGATGGGTCCAGGAGGAGGTCAGTTCTTCTAACAAAGCTTTTGTATGCCTGTCCGTCGTTGTCAGGGGAAGAGTCTTCCTTAGGGGCTTCGGAGATGGGGGGTTGGATGGGGACGTCAACCTGTATCTCAGGTTGATAGTGGTGGCCACTGGAAGAGGCTCTGGATAGAGCTGGTGATGGGATGGTTTGATGGGGAGGGGGAGCGAAGGCTCTGGTTCTTGGCTGAGAACTAATCCTTCTAGAGGATTGGGGAGAGTTGGAGTGAGGGATGGGAGAGAAGGTGGAAGATGGGGGATTGGGTTGGGGTGGGGAGATGCATTGCTCTTTGTTGGAAGAGGCTTCTCTATCTTGGTAGAGTAGAGAGTCTAGGCATATGGACCTTGACTTGCTCAGTACCTAGACTATGTTACGACCTGTAACAATGGTACACGTTCGTGTAATGTTGACTTGGCCTCTCCTTGAAGGAGTTAAGTCGAGACCTCGTTCCTACACTTGGACACCTCCGTATGGGAGTTAAGTGTGAACGGCCTAGCAGTTGCTAGCAGTACCTGGACTGGCCAGGAGTTGGAAGAGTAGAGGATGAGGCAGAGGTAAGGTGAGGCACAAGGGAGGGGATCTCGAGGAACAGAAGTCCACACGAAATAGTGTAGATTAAGGTTAAGGAAAGAAAGGCATACAGGCGGCGCCCTAATATATATAGTGAGGACTCTAGGGCAGGTATCGGAGTCCAAAGTATATATATGGTAAAAGACGCGTCGCGTCACAAGGCACGTGAGATATACAGTCGGGATATAAGGGGAAACGTACAGCCATAAAGAGAGGCTGTAGTGGAGGCAGTGTCAATGCAAGTCATAAGTTATGAGTGACGAGTCAAGAAATAAGGGAACTGCCGAAGGCAGTGGAGAAAGGGGAAGTCCGAGGGCAGAGTCGTGGAGGGGGAACTGCCAAAGGCAGTGGAGGTGGCGGTGTGTCCGGAGATGTCTGCTCGATGGTCTAAGCCTCAAAGAGAGACTCGTCCAGCAGGTTGGCCCACGTGGAGGTGGGGATTTGGTAATCCCCTAGGTCGGAGAAGAGGGAGAAGAATAGAGAGGCCCCGGGATGGTTGAGATGGGAAGGTGGGGTAACCGACGAGGGAATTGGAGTCGGTGGACGAGGAGGAGGAGACGTAGAAGGAAATTGATTAGGGGTCTCCTCCATGATCGTAACAGACTACCACCAGGTAGTCTCCAGGGGATTCAGGCTAAATAGCACCGGTAAGGTATAACCTTGATATTTTGTTATGACCAGTAACAATGGTACACGTTCATGAAGAATCATGTCTCATTCCTACACTTGGGCACCTCCATATGGAGTTAAGTGTGAATGGCCTGACATTAGTCAGCAGTACTGGGACTGGCCCAGAGTTGGTAGAGTGGAGGATGAGACAGAGGTGAGGCGAGGCATGAGGGAGGAGATCTCAAGGAACAAGTTGATTACACGAAGTAGTGTATATCAAGGTTAAAGAAAGAAGTAGGTACAGGCAGCACTCCAATATATATACTAGAGACTCTAGGGCAGGTATTGGAGTCCTAATGATAAATAAGGAAAGGAGATGTGTCACATCGCGAGGCACATGAGATAGACAGTCAGGATATAAAGGGGAAATGCATAGCCATGAGAGAGGCTATGGGGGAGGCAGTGTCCGTGCGAGTCAGGATGAGTACAGTAAGAGTTATAAGAAGAAAAAGGGAGAATCCAAGAGGCAGTGGAAAGAGGAGATATCCGGAGGCGGTGGTGGAGATGCCCATCCTGATGAGGAATAGTGTTACGACTACTGCCCGGTAGGCATACAAGTAGACACGAAGCGTAGAGCCGCCTTGAGCCTAACTCTTGTTGGTCCTAACGACGTAGGATACCTTCAGGCTTGACGCGAGCCTGGTGACGGACAACGAGGAATACTAAGAGGAGTATCCCCAGGGAGACAATGACCGAGAGTCAAGTAGACACGAAGCGTAGAGCCGCCTTGAGCCTAACTCTTGTTGGTCCTAACAGCGTAGGATACCTTCAGGCTTGACGCGAGCCTGGTGATGGACAACGAGGGATACTAAGAGGAGTATCCCCAGGGAGACGATGACTGAGAGTCCTAGATACCGAAGGTCAGATGACCTTGACGCTGGGGAGGACGCAGGATAATGAGGTCGATGTCAAAGAGGTCGAGCTCTCCTAATGGAAGTGGAGAACCTAGAGACGAGCCAATGGCGACGAGCCATTGGTGAGGAGAGCTAGAAGATAGCTTGAGCTGGCACTCTAGTGGAGACTAGAGTTGTCGACGGAGTCCTTCTATGAAGGAGGAAAGAGGGGAGGGCGAGGTAGAGGTCAAGCAAGGGAATGTTGCAGGGAACGGATGATATATACCACAAGAGTAACTGTAAGGTGTACACTTTAGGTGTCAGATCAAGGTTAGAGAGAAAGAGGGGTTTGATAGGAGTTCGAACTTATATACCCCAGCCGTAAGGGCTTTAGGGCAGGTATATCCCAATTAGGTAAGGTGGTCCGTGTGCAGTCTAACCAGATAGAGTAAGAGTCCGTAACCGCAATAGGAAACCCGGAATCAGTGTGGCGAGGTTATCGCCCAATTAGGCAGGAGGGGTCCTGCGTGGGAAGTTCACGATCGCAAGGACGCGTCGTGGGAATAAGCGTGGCGCGGCGCGTAGTGATGGCACGTGAGTGGTCACGTGTAGGAAGTGAGGTCATGGCGCAACACGAGGGGGATAGCGGTGTTGAGGAGAGATCTGGCCTCAACTGAGATGGGGATCGCCGAGGAGGGCATAGGAGGGTGGCAGTGCAAAGGGGCACTGAAGGAGGGGCAGGTCGGAGATGTCCGAGTAGGGTGGGAGCCGACCCTAGGGTGGGAAGATCCGGGGAAGATCCAGGGAGAAGCACAGGTGGGCGGCTATGCAAAGGGGCACTGTAAGGGCAGTGCTGGGGAAGACCGAAGGGCAAAGGGTGGGAAGGTCCAGGGATACTCCAGGGAAGATCCGGGGAAGATCCAGGGAAGATCCTGGATGGGACACAGGAGGGCGGCTGTGTCAGAAGGTGTTGCACGAGGGGATAGTGCAAGAGGAGGCGAAGTCGGGCTGTTGCAAGACCAAGAGGTCGAGCATAAACAAGCGCGAGGATGCGCCAGGGTGGGTAGTCAATGACAGGTGGTCATGGTTGGTACTGGGAGAAAGGAAAAAGACCGGGGGTGTACCAAAACTGTAACAAATAGCCTCATCCCTGGAAGAGGGACTTGTCTAAGAGGTTGGCCCAGGTGGAGGTTGGGATATGGTAATCCTGGAGGTTGGAGAATAAGGAGGCGAAGAGGGTAGTGCCAGAATGGTTGAGGTGGATGGGAGGGGTAACCAACGAAGGGATTGGAGTCGGTGAGTGATAAGGTGAAGGTGAAGGAGGAAATTGAATAGGGGTCTCCTCCTCAACCGTAACAATGAGACAATTCCAGATAATCCTGCAATTCATCAATTCATTTGGGAACATCTCATTGTGGTCAACTATATCCTTCAACATCTGCAAAATGTCAGTGTGACGGTATCCACCAAGAAGTTCGTTCTTGCTGCACTGGATGCGACTGTGGTTGGACACAAGTGTACCTTTGAAGGTCGCATTCCCCATGAGACCAAGGTGCAGAAGATTAGGGATTGGCCCAAGTGCCAGAACCTGACTCATGTTTGTGGGTTCCTTGGGGTATGTGGTGTGCTGCATATTTTTATTCACAATTTTGCTTCTATTGCTTGTCCTTTGGTTAACCTGACTCATAAAGGGGTTCCCTTCAAATGGGGGGAATCTCAACAAGTTGCTATGCAGAGTCTGAAGGACACAATCTGCAATTCCCAGGCACTCCACTGTCTAGACTACAAGTCTGGATGCAAGGTTATCCTGGCTGTTGACATATCTGTGATCACAGTCAGATACATTCTTTCTCAGGAAGGAGATGACAGGAAGCACTACCCAAACCACTTTGGTTCCCTCAGCCTAACCAAGGTAGAGAGTTATTACTCCCAGGCCAAACTCAAGCTTTATGAATTATTCCATGCCTTGCAAGCAGTCCATATATTTGTTTTCAGGCTATCCAATTTTATGGTAGAAATGGATGCAAAGTATGTCAAGGGGATGATTAACAACCCTGACCTTCAGCCCAATGCGACCATTAATAGGTGGATTGCAGGCATTCTCTTATTCAACTTTCATCTTGTTCACATTCCTGCTACCTACCATACTGGGGTAGATGGCCTTTCTCATTGACCACTGTCTGAGGAGGATCCCCCTGAGGAGAATCACTTCGAGGACTTGCTGGACAATGCTTATTCTTTTCAATTTCCTTATTGAACAATTGCTTTCCTCTTTCAATTTGCAGTGCTCACCTTTCTAGGCAATCTGCCATCATCATTCCCTCCTTTCATGTACTATCCACCTCACTTCAATCCGATCCTAACTCTCAAGAAGGTGATCCAGTGCTTTCTCACTCAGCAAAGGCTATTGCAAAGGAGGCGTGGATTGCCCAAATCTGTGACTTTCTTGACACTTGACTCCACCCACCCAACCTTTCTGACAGGGAGTTTACCTCCTTCATCAATGCGGCAACTCAATTCTTCATCCTCAATGGGTCCCTGTACCATCAGGAACTGCATAGTCGCCATCAGTTAGTTGTACCAGCTGAATGCCATTATGGACTCATCAGGGAGGCTCATGATGACCTCAGACACAAAGGTGTCTTCTCTGTCTGGATGCATTTGCTCTTGCACTTCTGGTGGCCTATGTTGGTTGAAGATGTCAAATGGTATATTCGAACCTGTCACGAGTGTCAAATCCACCAAACCCAGAAGCTGCACGTTCTGCCTACCATTCTGATGGTGGGTGGACTATTTCAAAAGGTTCATATTGACACTATGCTGATGCCATGATCCAGTGGATATCACCACATTGTCCAAGTGCAGTGCACTCTCACAGCATATCCTGAATGGCGAATGCTGTGATCCAAGAATGTGTCTGCCATTTCAGCTTTCATTTTCAAGGAAATTCTTTGTCATTGGGGAGCTGTATCCAAGCTTGTGACTGATAATGGATCCACTTTTGTGCAGGCCCTGGATATCCTGGCAAACCAGTATGGAATCTGCCATATTCAGATCTCTTCCTATAACTCACAGGCGAATGGCATAGTTGAACAACATCACTATGATATCCAGGAGGCCATCATCAAGAGTACCCTGGGAGGGGAGGTTCACTGGCCTTCGACAGCTCACTCTGTTTTCTGGGCAGAGTGAGTTACAATCCTGAAATCAACTGGTTTCTCGCCATACTCTATGGTACATGGCGTTGAACCACTTTTTCCTTTTGATCTATCCAAAGCCACGTTCTTAGTTCCTGCACTTACATCTGACGACATTTCTAGATCTGCCCTGATTGCTTGGCGAGCTCACCAGCTCCATAAGCGTCAGGAGGATATAGATGCTATCAAGGAATATGTACTCTTGTCTCAGTTCATGTCAATCAAGCAGTTCAAGGCACATTTCAAGAATCAGATATGTGACTATGACTTCCAACAAGGTGACCTCGTCTTAGTCCAGAACTCCCAGATTGAGAAGGAGTTGAACTGGAAAATGAAGCCACACTATCTCGGTCTGATGGTAGTCCTTCGCAGGACTACTGGAGAATCATACCTGCTAGCTGAGTTGGATGGCACCATCTCAAGACTTTGGTATGCAGCCTTTCAGTTATTACCCTATCATCTGCACAAGAAGATCTCCATCCCGGTTACTAATTTGACCAAATTGGATGATCAAGACCTAGATGAATATAACACCAAGGAAGATATGGAGCATGACAATGACAATGACATTGTAAGAGAGGTACATATTCCCTGTTGCTGAAAACCCCTATCCGACCCAATTCATCACCTTCTAGCTCATCCGCACATGTGCAACCTATCCGTTTTATTCCAGATCTTCCATTTTTAGATTTATTAGTTTCTTTCGTACCTCATAATATCCCTAGATCATTGGTACCTCCTTTTTGATGCTTCTTAATTAGGAGTTTAGATTATTTTCCTACAGTATAAAATCATGTCTATTTCAACTTGGAATACAGTTTTCTGCCCCCGTGCTGTTCCCTTACTTCCATCTTGTGCGATTTCCCATTTAGGCAATATTTGTCAGCGACATGCTGTGGTGAGTCCTACAATTCCTTCATACTGACACCCTAGGATTCCAAACCCCTTGGGACGACCATCCCCTCACACATCACACACACTTTCTTGGTGTTTTACAATATCATGGACTAGTCTTCTTCAATATCCACTCCACTTCACTATCTGACACTATATCCACTACATGTCTGTTTCACCCCAGGTTTAGTCCAGTGTCTCTTTTTCTATCCCAGGTTTCAACTGGAGTATCTAAACAACACATGACGTTGCTAAAGACAACAGACAATTACATGATATACTCAGACATTTTCATTTTCTCTCATTTCTCATATTCTCGGACTATGAAAACAAAACAGAATAAAAACAAAAACAAAGTCTTTCCCTTCTTTCCACATCTCAATGAACTTACTACTTAGATTGTATGCTTCGAATGTGCAATGAGACTATGCCCATTTGTCTGCTTTCATTCTTCTCTGTCCAGTGTAATCTGGTATCTGCTTTTTGGGATCAGCATAGAAATAGACACAAGACGATCGATGAAGACAAGTCAAGCAGAACTCGCACCTGGTCTTTTTTTATCATTCACTTTGATCAGTCTTATGTTTCAATACTTACTTGTTTTTTTTCTGATCATTCAGGCTCCCTGGATTGGACATGGATTGGACATGGATTGGACATGATCAGATTGCTACATGATGATATGTACAAGATACAAAGAGGACTATCTGATATGCAACAGACATCCCTCCCTACATCATCCCCAATGTGGCCTTGATCAAGTTGAGTTTGCTCATCTGCCCAGCAACTTGAACCTCCAAGTCCACCATTGCCACCTCTGCAGCCTTGACGTGGGACTGGGTGTACCAAATTTTCCCCTCCAGCTGTTTGATGGCGCATATGCCAGCGTCGAGGACCAGTTTTGTGATAGGAGGCATGGGGATTCCCCTGATGATGGGGTATTCCAGTGTCCCTTCATCATCATCATCATCGTCAAAGATGATTGAATCAGTGGTGGGGGATGGATGCTGCACACAACCATGCATTAGATGAGCTGAGTAGTGAGTTAGCTCAGTATAGGACTAATATTCAGCTCATGCACCTGGGGCCTTGCCTTTCTTATCAACCACTGCCTGTACTTTATCTGCCTTCTTCTGCCCCTTTCTGCACCTGAGCAACTTGTTGCACTTTGCCTTCAATTGCGTGCATCACATGCACACCCTGTCTTTGGCCTTTTTGCACACCTTCTTGCTCTGGGTGCAGGTACACACAGCACCTTGTGTGTTATCACCGGTGGACCAGTCACTGTCTTCTTGGTTGGATGGACCTCCTCCACCTTGTCCTTGTCCTCCTTGTCCTCCTTGTCTTCATCCTGAACATCTCGCCATCACTGTCACATACATCAGTAAACTCATTTCGAAGCAATCCATAACTTACCTTTCCCTGGGCAGTTGCCCTGGAAACGGATGGTCCGGGCGTGTTGAGGTCCAAAGGTGATGGAGCCTGACGGACCTCCAATGGCTGCTGCTCTTCTTGGATGCAGGACTTATGCTTGCACTTGTGTTCCTCCTGCTCTCGCCCTTCTTGTTCTCACTTCTCGCATTGGCAATGTCAATCCACTGCCTCTGCTTTCCACTTGCTGGTGATCAAATTCACCTCTTGTATCTTCTCCATGGTCCTGCTATCCAGGAGCGCTTTGATTCTGCACTCCCTCACCTTTAGCAGGCGGAGTGGGCATGCACCTAGCAAGTTGGTTAGTTGAGGGATCAAGCAAACATAGCAGGTATACACCAGGCATCAATCCCATTTGACCACCCACATTTCTTGCTCCTCTTGCAACTTCTCCTTGTCGTCTGGCATTGTCATTGCAGTGTCAAAAACAAGCTCATTGGTGGATTGTAATTGCTTGTGCAAAAGTTCTTGCAGACTGTTGGTGGCAGTGGGCATGGCAAAAGTGAGGAGTTCATTAAAAGTGGACATGGGAGGTGATAGAAGAGAACAGGATGGCAGATGTGGTTGAAGAACAACAAAGAAGGTTTAGCCAATGACGAGCAATTTTATATGGATCTCACCATTGTTCTAGCCAATATGGACTCTCCCACAGTCACATGGGCTGACTGGGGACAGTCAGTATCAAAGACCTCCTTGGATGTAGGAGCCTCTAGCTCTCTACAGTTACATTCTGTCCTTTCCCCTTCATTCAGACATCCTCCAAGTGATCTCCATCATGACCCATGTCCTCTATGTTCAGTCCGAGGTAAGTCGAGCCCTTATTTTTCTATCTGATACAGTATCACCTATCTGTACTATCTATCCACTGTCCAAGTTATACCAGATACTACATATATGGTCCAATACCATTTTCAATTCACCATCTTGTTCCTTCTTTCTTTCTTTAGTAGTACCTTCTACTTCTCCCTATGTTCCTGCCTTACTTCTATTATGATTAGCTGCTGCCACCTCTAGATCCTTGTAGTATGTTTCTCTGGTAACCTAGTTACCAAAGTCTTGGAAATGCCCAGACTATAAAAAGTTTGTACCTAGATCTGAATGATCATCTCTGTTTACTCCTAATTTTCTCACTATGGTTCCTCTCATTGTTATCCTCATCGGTTCTCATCCTTGATTGACTCCCTTCCTTGTTCTAGTATCCAGTCCTCATCCTTGACTGGATAGCTCTTATCATCATCTATCTGACCCTTGTGCTAGGTCAGACTGCTTATTGTTTTACTCAATCTGCTTTGGACTTTGTTTTTCCTCATCATTGTATACCCAGGACTATTCTGGATACTCTATTCTCCTGTGGTCAGTTGTAGCTAACCTTTCTCATCTAACTTCCCTCCTACAGGACCCCCTTGGGACAAGTGTACTCACCCCTTCTACATCTACCCTTACAAGGTCTTTGACCTTGTTACTTGTTTTACAGCGATAGCCTTGGGCAGATTATTATTGTCTGCTTGGAGGATGAGCAACTTGGGACCCATCCAGCAGATTGATCCTTTGCCTTGAAACAATGTGGTAAACATGGATCCAAGTCCCAAACCACATACATAGCAGTGTCAACAAGCCAAAATTGGCGATGCACACCCTTCCAGTTGCATAAATGAGCATGTTCAACTAGCTCATGGGTTATTACACTGGATAGTAGAAGGACAAAAACACCTACGCCTGAAAGATCTCCATGGACAACCAATTGTGAATGCACTATTAACCACCACATTGTCAGCAAGAATAGTCCTGCCTCATGTATAATCACATACATACAATACTGTAGGCCAGCAGCAACATCATTAAACTATAAAATGAAGCTCAACATCTGGCTACCATCCGGCGACAGCAGTCAAAAATATCACTTACCAGAACCAACCGATGGGGAGTTGTGAGGTTCGCATTGTGTTCTTCAAGATAAGACATGAGAGTGCCATTCTTGGCCTATGGACAAATCATGGCAGGAAAGTTGCCAAAGTTCATAGTTGTGCCAAAAAATGGCAGAATATTGGGATGGTCCAAGCTGAGCCATACTGTGACCTCCTGACAAATTAGCTGTGGAGTCGTCTCATCAATGAACAAAACTGAACATTGAAATTCAGGATGCACACCATCAGTTGTTGGAACAGCTTATCTTTGGCAGAATACGTTTTGATGACTTTGATGGCGACCTGAGGGGTGTCAGCTAGGTTGGATGACCACCAGGGGATGATGTACATCAATTGACTGCCCACGGACATGGAATATGCCTTTGTATATATCAGCAAAAGTTCCAGCTGTGGAGGGGTGTTCTCCTTCTTCTCATGTCATGTAACCAGTGAGATCATTTGGAAATATGGTTTGGCTTTCCTCCAAATGGATTTGTGGACAGCTCAAACTGGATAGGATAAGACTTACATATTGCAGAAACCACATGCAGTCAGCGATGGTTGTCCTCCAGGTACTACAGTAGTTACTTGACAATTCCCAGAGCTCACAGTGTTCTGACTCAAGACATCCTACAGGAGGATAAGTCTATGTCATGAATACATAATGGAATGCCTAATGAGAGCATCAACATCTGCACTATGGCCTTCACTAGGTGTTGTGGGCATGCCTGACAACTATAATGGGGTTTGTTGGACATGCCAAATGCACGATACAAGAAACATGACATACCATTCCCATTACTGGCATGGTACCAACAGTTGGATTGCAGGGATGAGCATGGGCCTAGGACAGACATGGTGGCACTGTTCCTAAAATGAACAGATGACACACACCTTGATGAAAGAATCATCACCACTTGGTGTTACGGTTATGGAGGAAACCCCTACTCAATTTCCTTCTACGTCTCCTCCTCCTTGCCCACCGACTCCAATCCCCTCGTCGGTCACCCCACCTTCTCATCTCGACCACCCCGGATCTGCACTATTCGCCTCCCTCTTCTCCGATCTAAGAGAATACGACATCCCTACCTCCACGTGGGCGGATCTCCTCGACGAGTCTCTCTTTGAGGCTTAACCCTCGGATGGGCACTTCCGGATATCTCCTTTCCCCACTGCCTTCAGCAGTACCCCTTTTCTCTTCTCTGCCTTCGGATCTTCCCTTTCTTCACTGCCTTCGGCAGTCCCCTTTTATCCCTGACTCACTCTTACTTAGTATGACTCACCTACAGACACTGCCTCCTCATAGCCTCTCTTATGGCTATTCGTATTCCCTTACTTCACGGTCTGTTTATCTCACGTGCCTCACGACACGACGCGTCATTTCCTTATTTATACTTCGGACTCCGATACCAGCCCTAAACGTCCTCAGTATATATATTAGGGTGCCGCCTGTATCCCGCTTCTTCTCTAACCTTAATCTACACTATTTCGTGTGGACTTCCATTCCTCGAGATCACCTCCCTCATGCCTCATCTCACCGTTGCTTCATCCTCCACTCTACCAACTCCTGGCCAGTCCAGGTACTGCTAGTTATCACTAGGACGTTCACACTTAACCTCATCACGAGGGTACCCAAGTGTAGGAACGAGGTCTCGACTTAACTCCAACTACGGAGAGGCCAAGTCGATGTTACACAAACATGTACCATTGTTACAGGTCGTAACACTTGGGGTGCTTTCCTTGCCTCATTGGTCTTGTTTTGTCTTCAGAAATTACAAAGGACAATACAATGTGAGAAGGGCAATAATGTCTGTGAGACAGCAGTACAACAGAGAGTTGGCAATTACTCACTCACTGGATGGGACATGAGAGGGGAGAGATGGTCTGTGAGACACCAGCCTAACCACAGGCAGGGAGCCGATGGTCACTCACAACCTGGAGGGGATAAGGGCTTGGTGATGCAGCAGGACGAGCAGGGAGCAGACAATAACTTACAATCTTGCACCCATACCTGTAAAAATTGTGCAGTACAAACCATAATAGCAGATTTTACTGTTGTGCACAGCCAATTGCTTTTAAATTGTGCATCAGCAACCTCTTCACTACAGTGACTGTATCTAGCCTATGTGGATCACTCTGAGATGCACCAGTAACCACTCAATATCAGCACTCATGAATCACTTCCCAATCTATGTAGCTATTGGCTTTCCACACTATCATTTGTAAGGGGTAAAACAGTTCGCATTTTTAGTTACATAAGCATGCTGGCACACTTCTGCTTACTCATGCCATAAAAAAAGAAGCATGCCATTACCAGGGGTAAGCAGTCCG
>JBBPNR010001235.1:0-12022 GCA_038091015.1 Boletus vermiculosoides
GACAAGTCTCTCTCCCTTCCTGGGCCCCGGCCTCGTCGATGCACGAGATTCCCCCGCCCCCGTCCTTGCCATCGAGCAAACCGTGCTCGAACTCCATAACAACACCCTTGACCACCTGCACGTCGCAGGAATCAACCTCTGCATCTCTCTCCTTCCCTTTGGAGACCTATCCGTTATTCTCAATCCCATCATCTTCGCCCTCCCCCAGGCTGAGCGGGAGCGATACTACGACAACACCCCTGATCCTTCCTTCCCTATCCTCCCTCCTGGATATGATTCTTCCTCCCCAACCGACACTCTTGTTGAATCAGACGACTCCCCCTCCACCTCTGGAGAGTCTGTTCAACGACGTCATGGATACGTCTCATTGTCTCCCAGAGAGACCCCTTCCCCCACCACCTCCATATCCGGAGCCACCCCTCCCCGACCCGTCTCTGCCCCTCGCCGCCTCATCAGGCGTGCCCACCATATCCTTTTCTCAGCAGGACTTCCATCGAGGCCCCCACGCCAGTTTTCCTCCCCACTGGGAGACTTATCAGTCATCCGTCCAGCCCTCCACGTCGACGTTCCTAGCAGGACCGATAACCAGCAGGGAACCACTGGACTGGATCCCACTGCCCCAGCTCCAGCCGTGGACAGTTCTTCCTCACCTGATGTGGGCCCCATTCCCCGTCTACCCACTCCCCATCCCAACGCCTCCGATGTACCCTTGGAATACTTGGAGCACACCCGGTGCTTCGAATGTAAACAGTTTGGGCATCTTCGGAAGGACTGCGCCTGGTACCGGTGCTGCTTTTGCTGGGTTGTCGCCCCCGGACACATCATGTCCACCTGTCCCAGCCGTCGGTGCACCAGATGTTATGCCCGGGACCACCTCGTCCACAACTGCCCCCACGATATCCCTTACTCCTCCTGGGACCTCACCAACTACGAGGAAAATGACGGCGACCGCAGCGGATGAAGCTTTATCTGAGATGGAACTTCAGATCAACGAAGGGGGTAATGTTACGGTTCTGGAGGAGACCCCTTACCAATTTCCTCCTACGTCTCCTCCTCCTCGCATACCGACTCCAATCCCTTCGTCGGTCACCCCACCTCCTCACCGGGACCATCCTGGCATCTCCCTTTTCTCCTCCCTCTTCTCCGACTTAGGAGACTTCGATATCCCTCCTGCCACGTGGGCCGACCTGCTGGACGAGACTCTATTTGAGCCTTGACATCGGACGGACATCTCCGGATACTTTGCCTCTCTTCACTGCCTTCGGCAGTCCCCTCTCTTCATCGCCTTCAGCGATTCCCCTTCTCCATCTGCCTTCGGATATTTCCTCTCTTTCATCGCCTTCGGCAATCTCCTTTTCTATCTCTGACTCGTCCTTACTTATGATGACTCGGTCACAGACACTGCCTCCTCATAGCCTCTCTTATGGCTATTCGTAGTTCCTCCTTTTCACGGTTCGTTTATCTCACGTGCCTCGCGACGCGACGCGTCATTACCTTATTTATACTTCGGACTCCGATGCCGGCCCTAAACGTCCTCAGTATATATATTAGGGTGCCGCCTGTATCTTCCTTCCTCTCTAACCTTAATCTACACTATTTCGTGTGGACTTCCGTTCCTCGAGATCCCCTCCCTCGTGCCTCGCCTCACCGCTCTCTCATCCTCTACCCTTCCAACTCCTGGCCAGTCCAGGTACTGCTAGCTTACGCTAGGCCGTTCATCCTTAACTCCTCTGGAGTCGACCTAGGATAGGAACGAGGTCAAGACCCAACTCCGTTAGAGACGGTCGTGGTCTTTGTACACACGAACGTGTACCATTGTTACTGGTCGTAACAATAGCTATGTAACATATATTGATAAAACATATATACAATCTGTAATAGCCTGACTATGTGCACAATACATAAATCAGCTGGTATATAATTTTCACAGCATGTATTGCATTAGTTAATATGGTGATATATATATTCTAACTGAATCAGGAAAATCAAGTATTTGTATAAAATTATAAACCAAAATGGGCAAATAGTCCAATAGGTAAAATCTATGTAAATTTAAAAATCTAAAAAGTTAAGAGAGAACAACAGGGTAACTAAAACCTTGTGATGCTTATGTTGGCTGCCTTGGCTGTCTTGATTGTGTCATTTGTGTTATATGTGTCATTTGCCATTGTCAATTGGCCAAACCATGTGGCTTGCAAAATTCAATCAAATGTGATTTAGTGGACATACAAACTCATGCCTCTTGTGCCCCACAGCAAACTTGACCAAACAAATGGCCATGCCCTACATGGGGGAAAAGTGGGCACTTGAGTTACATAACAAGTTGAATACTTGACATTACTACACAAGGGCTGCTACTTCAATTAGAATTGAAGTATACTCAAGTGATTGCAATCAAACCCTTCCCATGCAGCCCTATGTTGAGCATTTGTGGGTACATCTAAAAAGATGCAAATAGCCTCTTTTCTAATGCATTCGGCACTTCAGCTTGCCAGTGCAACAAAAATGGTCAAATCTACATAATATTGAGCTTCAAAATGGGCAAAATAATAATGTATGTAGTGGTGCAATATTGTACCATAACATATTTGATTTGATAATAATCAGGGCTACACCCCCTATATCACCACAACAAGCACAACAAGCTGCTCGCCAAGCTGAGTGTGAGCAATGTCAAATGGGTTCACCACCTGGATGTCGCCAGCCACAACAACCAATTGTCTTACCACCAAATCCTCAGAATATTCCTAATGCCTTGATGGTATGTCATGGTCATATATTTGCTATAATGATATGGTATTGATTAAAATTTCAATATCATCCTCCTATATCTGTGGATCAATATCCAGGTATACCACACCATTAGATTGAACATCATCATGTTCAAAGGATGTGTTGTCTACACTCACCCTCACCACCACTCCCTACTCAATATTATCAACCTGCTGCACCTCCAATGTGGCCACCTGCTGCTGTGCCTGCCCAGCCATATTATATTCCAAATCAACAATATCCTATGGGCTATTAACCATTTGCTGTACCACCTCAACAGCCTGGAAATATTGGTCAGAGCAGTGCTTTGGGCAACAGAGTGGATTACAATGCTAGATTAATGGAAAACTTCAATGCCACTCATCAAAGTTGGCATAATAGAAGATCCAATTATTGTTCTTCTGCTGCTCAAGTTAGGCCTGAGGACATAGCATAGAAGGCAGTTGGAATTACAACATCAGGCACTATATCAACAAATAAACCATCAGAGACAATTGGAGTTGCAATAGGAGGTACAGCAGCAGCAGCTAGCACAACATCAACAAAAGTTGGAGCAGCAGAGACAATTGGAGCTTCAATTGCTAGCACAACACCAACAAGAGTTGGAGTAGCAAAGGCTGTTGGAGCAGCAGCAGCAGGAGAGAATATATGAACAAGAGGAAATCTGACAATCTCAGGAAGAGAATACAATAAATCAAATACAGCAGCTCTCCCAAGCTCTGGTTGAGGAAGCTCTTCATGAACATAGTCAATACTCTGCAGAACAATATGAGCAAGATCAGCAAAGACAACTGTCAGATTCTCACATTTCACCTCTTCACATCGTCACAGAAGTCCATAGAACCCTGTAGAATATTCTTCTCACTTCCACTGGATCAAACCCTTAACCACTTCATTTCCAAATTGCTTAGTCAGCTTACATCCTAGTAGTATATATACCTCCATGTATCGTAGTATATTCCTCAGAATAGGATCATCTTTACTTTGGTTCATCCCCGAAGGGTTTACCCTGAGGTCTGACTGAAGGCAGTCCTGATATAATCCTATTCTCGCTATACCTCACCGTTACCCTTTCCCAATCCTCCATTGTCTTTGCCCTCGACACCAAACTTTTTGATCGTTGTTGTTCTCCTCCACTCTCTCAGCTGTGTTTAAAGCGGACTGTAGCTTTGGGGAATCTGTCATCTCTGACAAAAACTGAGACTGGACTAGCACCAGGCAAACGCTGATAGTAGCTTCCACGCTACGCATACGGTTGTCTGCTGTTATAAATAAGGATAATGTTGTTCCTCCCATAGTGCACCAGGGATAGTCCGTTTGAGGCCCGGACGATAACTTGACCTACGCACTAAGTGACTGCGAGAGCATCACTCGTTGCTACACACTTGTAGTGCCGCCATTGGGCTCCTGCCCTGTCTACCCCCCCGACAAGCCGAAGAAGGCTTCAAGCTTCTAGATTCTCTACTCCCACATTCCATCGCCATTGAACCTGATTCTGCTCGAGTCATCATAGACGAGGAGACAGAAGCTCGGTTAGCGCGTCACCATTACTTCCTCACCCCTTATCGTCCATATACCCCTCTACTGCGATGACGTCCCGACTGGTATCGCGTGCAGCATCAGTCTTGCAGATGACAACTCCACTTATGATCCACACTCCCCAACCAACACCTTCCATTTAGCACTACCATTCCTGCCTCGAATCCAGAGCCTCGTCCACACATCCATATCAGATTCTGAATCCACCACCTCCTGTGTCTACTACGACTTCCCCATGGACGGAAGTGAGAGTAGTTCCATTCATCGACACCAGAGGTACTCCCGAGTCGACCACACAGTTGATCAAGGAGCAGATCTCGGAGTTTTTCGCCCAATACATCGTGTGGACAGAGAACTACGCGCTCCTTGGTCGTGGGGCTGGCCACCCACCGTCGATCCCCTACAACATGGTAGACATGCTGTGCAGTCTCCAGCACCCCAGCTATACCCAACCCACACTACGATCATCGAGGAGCTCGAACCGCCCTCTCCCATCCGAACCTACACCAACCCCCTACTGTTGTGAGTTGCTACGAATAACAACCACTAGCCGGACAGACACAGCAAACACTAATGAGCTGGCAAGGGACAGATGGAAAAAGTAAGTAGTCTTGGTCCTTAATCAGAACTTCCAACCTGAACCGTAGATGCCAGGAGGACAGGAATGACAAGTGGATTAGACTGAGATGCTACAATATAATGTACAGGTTTATATACTGTCAAGGAGTGAGCACGGACCAAGTGCTGTAAATAGTAATGACTAAGTATGGTCAAATGAAAAGTACACGAGTGTGAGAAGAAGAAGTTGATGATGGGAAAAAGAAGTATAGCATCATGAGAGAAGAGCGGAAATTAATATCACGTGCTATGACATCATTGTGATCAGGTGACCTTTCCCATGGTCACGTGCAATGTGTCGAATAATATGAAGTAAAGTGTTGTACAAGTGTGGTGAAAGAAAAGTTTGAAAATATTACATATCATAACACCTACGAGCAGCTGGCAGCAGAGTGCCGAGCGCCAGAGGGAGTCCAAGGATCTATGCACGCCCCCTGCCCCACAGTCAATCTTCCATCTTCCTCCAAAGGCCGCTTAGGCAAGAATCGCCTGCCCAAGCCTGGCTACTTCGATGGCAACAAAGAGAATTTCGTCCAGTGGGCATGGCAAATGAAGATGTATCTACGTTCCTTCGAGGAAGGAACTCTGGACGACCAACAGAAAATCACAATTGTCCTATCATTTCTTACTGGCAACAATGCTGCCAGGTGTTTCGCAGACTTGTTCGTAATCCAGAATGAGAACAGTCTCGATATATACCCCTTCAATGTCTTCTGGGACACTCTCATCAAGATGTTCCAACCGAAGTCCCTCCAACACAATGCAGAACGGAAACTGCGAACGTTGAAGCAAACCACCAATGAAATGATCGAAGATTTCTTCATCAAAATGTCCACCCTCATAGCCGAGGCCAAGTGGAATGTCCAGACACACGGCGTGCATCTGACAGAGATTGCATGGAATGGAATCCAGTACAAGTACATGGAGTTCATCATCAACCAAATCCCAGGAATAGTTGATGAGCACGATGTCTGAGTCTGGGAGAAAGAGCTCGTCAGAGCCGAATACTCTCTTCGATGTCTATCCGATGCCAAGAAATCCTCACTCCACACCACAACGTCCTGGACGCCAAACCGTCCGTCACAACCCTGTCCACAGGCAGCAGGGACAGTACCACCTGCAAAACCCGCTGCCCCTACCTATCAATACCACCCAAATGCCGTTGGAACCTTTGGAGGAGCTGGTGCTCCTATGGATATCGGCAAGCTGCACGCTGAAGGAAAGTGCATCAGCTGTGCAAAGGAGGGTAAAGACCAGGCTTGGCCCTGTGCTACCCATGCGAAACCTCGTCCCCATCAAGTCCGTACTATAGAAGTAGCTGGACAAACCATAGAATACAAGACGCACAAGGAACTGGCAGACAAAGTAGCTGCAGCAGTTCAAAAGGATTTTCCAAATGTAGAATAGCCCAGTCGTCTATATCTACAAAGAACACTTCTCCATGTACATCACCTAAGTCATTGAATAAATTTGCATCGTTACATGTAGAAGAACTGACTGAGATTGAGTGCGATGTGGCTGCAGAGCACCCTCCACCAACCATACTACAATGTCCCGAAAGGACAAAGAAAGTTACACTGGTTGTACCTCCGGTTATGGAAAAGGGTGCCGATAAATCAACAGCAGAGAAAAGGAGCAAACGCTCCCCATGGATGAACATAGTGGATCCTTGGTCAACCCAATGGATTCAAAGAGTCTGTCAAGACACAGATGAAAAATGAGTGCTGTCACACCTCCGCTCATTCGTGCACAACACAAGGATAACTAAAGTGACCCCTCAGCTGATTACTGAGCTAAGTCAAATGTCCCCAATCGAGGCCCACCTGTCGCTGCGTGAGCTGCAAAGCAAACCACGATATAAGAAAATCTCAAAGAAGGATGACCAATCACTAACCATCTCCACGAGTATGCTACTGGATAACAGGAGAACAATCGTAGCAGATGCTCTCATCAATTCTGGTTGCACCGGATCAACTATCAACGCATCCTTCGTAAAACGGAATAACATTCCATCACATAAACTCCCCTGTGCAATTCCGGTCTACAACGCTGACAGGACGGCAAACTCTCGTGGCGCCATCATGGACTTTGTTCTGGTAGAGCTCTCTATCCAGGACCACGTCGAAAAGATCTCCCTTGTGGTGACTGACCTTGGGACACACCCATTGTTCCTTGGTTACGACTGGCTCAAACGTCACAATCCAGTGATTGATTGGGCCTCGCAATCCATTTCCTTTACATGCGAAGATCATATCCCCAATCTTATCCCTACTGAGGATGATGACGATGATTCGGAGTATTGTCAATCTTGGAAGGAGGGTGATCGCATCTTCAAAATCAAAGCCCTCAATTACCTCATGTCACGAGGCGTCACCCAAGATCTTGCGATCGAAGCACAAAAGGAAAAACACCTTAAAACCTTCGAGGATGTAGTTCCCAAAGCCTACCACAGCTTCAAAGATGTCTTCGCCAAGGAAATGTTCGACGAACTACCCCCATCTCGACCATGGGACCACGCAGTCGAACTACTCCCAGGCGACCATCAAGTCGATTGTAAAACGTACAATCTAACAGTCAACGAACAAAAAAAAGCTCAACTCCTTTCTTGAAGAAAACCTCACTTCCGGTCGTATCCGCCCTTCCAAATCTCCCTTTACCTCCGCATTCTTCTTCATCAAAAAGAAAGACAGTCGTCTCCGCCCAGTCCAAGACTATCAGAAATTGAACACCATTACCATTAAAAACCAATATCCCCTTCCCCTCATCGCCGAGCTAATTGACAAGCTGAAAGACGCCAAACACTTTACCAAACTCGACATTCAATGGGGATACAACAATATACAGATGAAAGAAGGAGACAAATGGAAGGCTGCTTTCTGAACAAATTGAGGACTCTTCGAACCCCTCATAATGTTCTTCGGATCAACCAATTCCCCCACAACATTCCAAATCATGATGAACCACATATTCCGCAATCTGATCAATCGAGGAAATGTAGTGGTCTACATGGACAACATTCTGATCTTCACGGATTCCATTGAACAACACCGGAAAATAGTACAAGAAGTCCTACAAATCCTCCGAGACAACAAATTAAGTCTCCGTCACACCAAATGCGACTTTGAAGTCGATGAAGTCAAATATCTTGGACTCCTTGTCTCGCACCAAAAGCTCTGGATGGATCCAACCAAGATCAAAGGAGTCACCGAATGGCCAGTCCCGAAATCAAAGAAAGAAGTACGCGGATTCCTAGGATTCCTCAACTTCTATCGGCGATTCGTGAAAGACTTCGCCAAAATCGCACGACCTCTCAATGCTCTCACCTCAGAGAAGGTTGAATTCAATTGGTCAGAAGAATGTCAGAAAGCCTACGAACTCCTGAAGACGACAATCACGACCGCTCCAGCATTTGTGATGCCCGACTACGATCAACCATTCCACCTTGAAACAGATGGATCAGGAATCGGTATCGGAGCAGTTCTGTCACAGGAAAAAGAAGGCCGCTGGCATCCCATCGCGTTCATATCCAGGTTGCTCAATGAAGCAGAACAAAATTATCATGCAGCAGATCTCAAGATGGCAGCCATCATATTCGCACTCAAAGAATGGTGCCATTACCTCCTTGATGCTAAACATGAATTCGAGATCCTAACCGACCACAAAAATCTCGAATACTTTAAGCGACCACAAGATCTGTCACAACGACAAGCACAGTGGAATCAATTACTCCAAGAGTTCCACTTCGTGATCAAACATAGAGCTGGAAAAACAAACCCAGCAGACCCCCTGTCACGAAGACCTGACTTCGATACGAACGTCGAAGACAACAAGGAAATCACCGTGCTTCAATCCGACCAATTCCCGAATGACGAGGGAGCAGCAGTGTGCTCTATCGCATTCAAAGAACAGATTAAAAACCTCCAATCCCACACCGAGAAGTTCGCAATCGAGGGTGTCAAAAAGAGCGACTCGCCATGGAAACTCAAGGACAGACTCATCCACTGGGGCAATGCCCTCTACGTCCCCATGGAACCATCCCTCCGAGAAGCAATCATCGTGCAAAACCATGACCATCCACTATCTGGACATCCTGGTGCGCGAAGAACAGGGGATCTTATCCGTACAAGGTACTATTGGCCCTCGATGAAGAAGGACATCACTCGCTACGTTTCTGGCTGCAACATCTGCCAAAAGGTCAAAACAAAAATGAAGCGAACACAGTTACATCCCAACGAACCTGCCGATGGACCATGGGAGATTATCTCCATTGACTTAATTGGTCCCCTCCCAGAATCCAATGGAAAGGACGCAATCCTGACCGTCGTCGACACATTCTCCAAGATGGTCCACTTCTTCCCCATCTCCACATTGATAACTTCCACCGGAGTCGCCAGAATCTACTATGACAATATCTTCAAACTCCACAGCACTCCACGGAAAATCATTAGTGACAGAGGGCCACAATTCGTATCGTTGTTCATGACGGCACTTCAAGAACTCCTCCAGATCGAAGGGAATCCATCTACTGCCTACCACCCACAAACAGACGGACAATCCGAACGGTTCAATGCGCTCGTCGAACAATACCTCTGGATCTACATAAATCACCAACAATCCGATTGGGTGGATTGGCTTCCCCTGGCAGAGTTCGCTCACAACTCAAAAGTCTCCTCGGCAATGAAGACATCTCCGTTCCTCCTCAACTACGGACAAACACCACGAATTAACAATACACAAAAGTCAATTGCGTGAAACGGAAACGAGGAAGCGTCAATCTTCATAGAGGAGATGAAAAAGAGCCATACGAGAGCAAAAGAGGCCCTCATACATGCTGCTAACAATATGAAAAAATACTATGACTGAGGAACAAAACCACTGGTTGAATATAAACCCGGAGATCTCGTCCTTCTTGAATCGACCAACATCCACTCTGATCGTCCGTCACGAAAATTAGACGACAAGCATTACGGTCCGTTCAAAGTAATCGAGAAAGTCAGAAAAGGAGCTTACAAGCTCAAGTTGGACTCAAAGTGGCGAGGAATCCATCCTGTCTTCAACGAATGCCTCCTACATCCATACCACAAAGGAGAATTCCCTTCACAGAAGAAACCCCCTCCTCCACCACCAATTGTCCAACCACAAGGAGAAGAACAGGAAATCGAGGACATCGTCGACTCTCGAGAACATTGAGGCACGGTAGAATACCTTGTCCATTGGAAAGGATTCCCTCAAGAAGAAAACGAATGGAAAAAGGCATCCAACCTCGATAACACAGTGGACGCCATAAAGGATTTCCATCGGCTTCACCCAACCACTGTTACGGTTTTGGTACACCCCCGGTCTTTTTTCCTTTTCATCCTCAACTGCGTACCAACCTCTTCCTTAACTTTGGACCTCCCGCTCTGGCGCACTCTCATGCCCGTTTACGCTCAACATGACGCGTCCTGCAACGGCCCGCCCGGCACGCCTTCCTGCACTGTCCTCCCCAGTGCCCTCCCCCAAACACAGTCGTCCCCCTGTGTCTTGATCCTGGATCCTTCCCAGATCTCTCCAGCACTGCCTCACCAGTGCCCCCTCCGCACAGTCACCCTCCTGTGCCCCATCCCTGGATCCTCCCTGGATCTTCCCTGGATCTTCCCAGGACCTTCCCTGGATCTCCCCTGGATCTCCCTTCGGGATCTTCCTGCCCCACTCCTCCTTCAGGGCCGTTCCTTCGCCCTTCGCCCGTGCACTGCCCTACAGTGCCCTCCCTTGCACAGCCATCCTCCTGTGCTCTCCTCGGCGATCTCCCACCTCAGTTGAGGCCAGATCTCTCCTCAGCATCGCCACCCTGCCTCGTGTCACGCCACGACCTCACTTCTCTCATGTGACCACTCACGTGCCATCACTACGCGTTGCGCCACACTGATTCCCACGATGCATCCTTACACTCGCAAACTTCCCACGCAGGACCCCTCCTGCCCAATCGGGCGATAACCTCGCCACACTGCTTCTGAGTTTCCTTATTGAGATATGGACTCTTACCATATTAGGTTAGACTGCACACGGACCACCTTACCTAATGAGAATATACCTGCCCTAAAGCCCTTACGGCCGGGGTATATAAGTTCGAGCTCCTCTCGAACACCTCTTTCTCTCCAACCTTGATCTGACACCTAAAGTGTACACCTTACGGTTACTCTTGTGGTATTCATCATCCATTCCCTGCAACATTTCCTTGCTTGATCTCTCTCCTCGCCCTCCCCTCTTTCTTCCTTCGTTGAAGGGCTCCGCTGTCGACACCTTAGGGCCCACCCTCTAAGGTCCTCAAGTCGAACGACTTCCTGTTGTTCTCTCAGGCCACGGCTCGTCGCCATTGGCTAGTCTCTAGGTTCTCCACACCCGTTAGGAGAACTCGTCCAGTTCGACAACGACTTCGTTACCCGACGTCCTCACCACGGTCCAGGTCTCACGACCTTCTTACCCTAGGACTCTCAGTCGTCGTCCTCCTTGGGATACTCCTTCTAGTATCCCTCATCGTCCGTCGCCAGGCTTGCGTCAAGCCTGAAGGTATCCTACGCCATTAGGACCAACAGAGTTAGGCTCAAGGTGGCTCTACGCTTCGTGTCTACTTGTACGCCTACCAGGTGGTAGTCGTAACAACTGCCCCTTATCCGAAAAAGACGATGCAAGTTTGCTTCGCTGACCAAGACTCCCCCTGCTCCTGCCCTATATGCCAGAAAATTCCCCTACCGACTCCCTCTGGCATCCTCCTCGACCCCGATTTCCTCTCGTACTGGGAAATGATGGACCCACTCCGTAATTACTCTTTTGATACTCCCCTAACAGACACGTCTTATCTAGAAGGTTTACTCATCGAAAGGGACTTCGACTCTTAGAGGGGGGGTAATGTCAGATTCTCACATTTCACCTCTTCACATCGTCACAGAAGTCCATAGAACCCTGTAGAATATTCTTCTCACTTCCACTGGATCAAACCCTTAACCACTTCATTTCCAAATTACTTAGTCAGCTTACATCCTAGTAGTATATATACCTCCATGTATCGTAGTATATTCCTCAGAATAGGATTGTCTTTACTTTGGTTCATTCC
>JBBPNR010001236.1:0-12019 GCA_038091015.1 Boletus vermiculosoides
GGAGTGGTGCAATGTAGGGAAGGTCGTCTGGGTAAAGAAGGTTCCATCAGAATAAATGGTAAATTTTGTTCAATTCTCAATTTGCGGACGGCTCAAGTGTTGGATGCCCATTCTTCCAGTTCCGCTGTCGGCGTCTTATGGCGATGTAACTGCTGTTGAGCAACACACCCTCAGAATCGAGGCAGATCTGCTATGCGAACTTGTAACCGTAAGCGAGCAAATTCACCGCCGTGAGTTATATCTGTTTTTACACCTGCACTGTCTAGGTATCAATCCAAAGGAGTGATTTTGAAGCTGTGGAGAGCGTGAGTTTATTCTATATCTAAGGCATCACGCTATTCAACGTGTTCGTATCAGCATCTCGCTACGCTAATTGCCCATACTCGCACCTACGACTTCTTCCCTGCTTATGCCGCTCGCATTGCACTTCTTCATGCACATCTTGCACATGCTTTGGGCGATACGGAGCGTGCAGGGACATGCTATCGTGTCGCTGCCCATCTCGATGGTGCAAGTCCTGTTGGATCAAGTACGGCACTCGGAGGGGGGTTCATAGCTGCGGCAGCCCGTGCTAGTGAAGCCCTTCTCCGTATCGGACTTTCCGCTGTCCAATCGCCGCCTCCTTCCTCCGTTCCTCCTGCCGATCAAGCCAACCTACAACTTGACGCCTCCACCACATCTCTCGTCAAGGACGCACTCGCACGGTGCTCGTCCGGCGCTTCCGCGCCTCTACCTGCACTCGGGGAGCTCATTTCGGCCGCGCTGGCGCGTTCGCACATCATCCGGTCTAAATCGCTCTTGAAGCACGCGCTCGAGCTGCTCAGCGCCGCGGCGGATAATCACTTGCGTGCACTGGTATTAGCTGTCGTCGGCGCGCAATATGTGTATACCGCCCCGGGGCATGCGATGGAGGTCCTTGCCGTATGTGAGACACTCGGTGCGGGCATGGGTGCCAATCCAAAGAAGGCAGAGGAAGGACCTGGAGAAGCCGCACCGCCGTCCAACGGGACGCGAGCCAAAGACGGCGTTGGAAACGCGCCATTGCGATTATGGGTTGGCGAACGCTTCCTCGGTACGTGTTCTCGCTGATAACCCGAGCGTAACAGGGATGATTGAGGACTTGATTCCATAGAACTGTTCAAGCGCTCTGGCAAAGAAAATCGGGTTCGCAAACAGGAAGCGTTTAATAGGGTGTATCAGGCAGCCGTGGACGACTTTGGGACGCATCGTGCGCGACTTTGGTGAACGTTTGATAGGATAATGGATAGATGTAGCGGAAAAAACGTGCTTGACGCTCTCGATTCGAAACAATTCTTTACTGTATACAGTACCCTTCATCACTATGCGTGTAGCCATAGTTCTCTGCATTTGAACTCTACCGTAACATGAGTCAGCCGATGTCTGTATTACTAGAGATTTCGCTGTATTACGGGGGACGGGTCACTGGTCACCATTCGACGCAACCTTCATCCGATCTCAATTCCGTCTACTTTGACCGCGATCCGAATAGGAAACGGTGAGATGCCAGTGGCGTTAGTTATAAGCGGAACAGCTGTACGACCATTTTCAGACGAAGTATGGGTCAGCATGACGTGGAGGGCTTTGGTGAGTGTGGTGGCGAGGGTGGCGCTGAATTCGTGACGGTCTGTGTGTCGCGAAGGTGACGGGGTCGTGCGTTGTGCGATAAGCGTCGGAATGCAAACGAGGTGTGAGAACGAATGAAATAGGACAAATACGTAGAGATGTACCCCGGTCTGATTTTGGCTGTCTTAGTTCTGCGTTGACGATCCTATTGGGGTAGTTTATCAAGGTACGTCAGCTGATCATGGTCAAATGGTCGACTGTCCCAAACGCGAAGGGTGGGTAGGGGAACATCGTGGAATCAAGATCGAATGAGGAATGAAGGAGGCGACTAACCATTGTTCCCATGGAACGTCTTCTTCTCCGACATACACTTGGAACCACGATTTCTTGGGTTTCTTTTCCGAAAAGGTGACCAGGATCTGTACATGGTGCACATATAAGGAGGGTAAGGATGAATCGTGGATCGAAAACATGTAGCACATTACCTGTCCGCGTTTGTTCGTCCCACTTTCGATCCCTTTCCAAAAAACGTCTACCTTTTCGTTGACGAGCTGTTCCATTTCGGGATCTGCAACACCAGGCTGTGTTATTGCAGTGTGATCCGAAATACGAAGCAGAACATCGATGTCAGTATCACATCCTTGAACCAGAACTGGGGAAAAATGGGGAAAAAATAGGATGAACTTGAAAGGGTGGATGGGATGGATGGTTTGCTGAAAGGCTGACCATGGTCACGTCGAGTACGTCAAATGTCTGAGGTTTGACTGTTCCAAAGAGACGATGAAAGAGGATAGCGTGAAGGATCGCATGTAAGACTTCTTTGGCGGTTTGTCGTTCGAGGATCTGAGCCCGGAACATGGTGGGGATATGATAGACATCAATTGAGTTGTGAGGGGAGGTCTGGGTATTTGCGAGGGACGTACCACGTCGATGGATACGGTTGGGAAGGTACTGTTCATCGTGATGCGGTTGGGAGAGAGATGGATGAGGCGCAATCACTGCCAGCGGTGTGAAGGCATGAGATAGTCTATGGCATAACCTTTCTGACGTCCAGTCATACTGTTTAAGGGATGCAAGACATTGCAAGCGAGCTATTATTATAAGCTACAAACCACCTAGTGGCTAGAACAAGGAACTTTGGCAAAGACTCTAAAGCTATATCAATGCCTAAGGAGAAGAACTGGATCTGAATTATACCAAACAGTGTCATGAGGTTCACACCATCAAAAGTGGATTCCTATCATGGCGAGAGACGGTTCTGGAAACTGAATTCACCATCTCTTCTCACCGTATACCACATCAACTCCTCGGCGATGTCTCAGGGTCAAGAGTCCTCAAGACAGAGCTACATATTGTCTTTGGTAGAAACACCGAAGTGTGGGTTCAGACCACCGTAGCCGATCATCCGAACCGACACCGCCTGTGAACATGCCTGCCAACTTCTCTTACGACTCTCCGCCACACACCGTATGATGAGGAGTCCCATTAGTATATTGGAAATGCGCGCGTACGAGTGCTGACGCGGACGGTTGTCCACTACGAGTGTCACTGCAGCAACTGGCAATTCTGTAAAAAAGGATGGGTCTTTCGTCAAGTATACACGGCGCACTGTCTCTACGGTAGCTTTTTATCGTATGAGCGCTCATGCACATGCCCAGAGTCTGGCATCTGCTCATGTCCTCGGTTCGTTACTGGTGCTATTTCAGTTGCTCGGCTCTGCATTCTTCCTGGTACGTTACATCTACTTCGTCGGTGTTAGAACTGAAATTGACATCAGCTTTCGCTCCAATAAATTATGTTCTTTTTGTTTGCTCTCGTCTTCTAGCGCTCACAGTGCTTGAATCTGTAATTTCGGACCATGAAATCCCGTCCAGGCGGTACATTAATCATTCTTCCGTGCTCCAACGTACGATGGGCCAATAACAGGAATACTAATATGGATGGTCACGGATCGTCGCACTGTTGGATTCAGACTGCACCAGCCTGCCCTTGGGTGGTAAAAGACAACTTGATCGAGCTATGAGACTACAAGTTATGCAATGTATGTATTGTATCTAATTAAAGGGCATCTGCTGATTTGAAAGAGCTATTTCCATGATGTTTAATGTGAGTAGGTGTGATATGGCAAGTGAGGTATCAAGGAGCATGTAGAATCAGTCTAAGGGGTGAGTATGAGACATGGGACTGCGCTCGACAGCGAGGGGAATTCTGGCGCGTGGATGTCATTACTATCTGCTGGTGGTGCGACACCCCCAGTTTTAAGCCATCGGCCATTGGAGGATGTGTTCAGCCGCAAGGCTTCGCTTCGTTCGTCACCGTAACCCGACGTTTCTTCAAGCTTTGGTTTTTGATTTTCCACGGGGCCCCACCCTGTTCATGACCCACCCTATGGGAATGCTTAACGCCTTGTACGTTTTATCCCTCCCAGTGGCAGGCTCCCTTCGCGTCCTCAGTGTTTTCGTAGTCCCCAAGATCTTTTACGTGTCAGCTTCGTCATGATTACATTAGTATCACCCAATCGGCTTGAGTCACGTCGCCGTGGTTCCTTTCGCCTCCCGCGCGTCCTTACAGCCAAGGGTAATTAGTTGAAGGCCAAAGTCAACAGCCAGAAGTAGTAAGATATATGACCGTGTGCCTGCTTTCGCGCGGTTGTCCGGCGCGAGCTTTCCAGTGACTGGAGTCCTACCGAAGTCAACTGCCAAAAACAGCAAGACTCATCTACACATGTCCGTCCTTCCAACGAGCGCGCTTGCTCATGTCCCGCTTTCCAATATAACTCTCAAATGGCCGCTGTCGTAGAGTCGTCAAGCGATAGGTACCGTCCTTGCAGACAAGTGGTGACGTGACATAACCCCATCCCCTGCCAGTGTACTTAAGTTGTATGCGTCCTCTTGCTTCAGCATTTCCCCATTCGCTGCCTTGAGCCTGGGACCTCAGAACCCTTCAGTTTTCCTCTTGCGATTCCCATCTTCGTGACCCTGACTGCGGTGATACAAAACGAATTAACTGCCTATTCGGATCACAGTTATCAGAGTTTGATCATCCTCCAATCCCACGAAGAACTCTACCGTACCACCAAACCCTGGTGCTGATTATCTCCGTATCGGCATATTCTCAGGTATGGTCCCTTGCACACGGTCATTTATACCTCATTCATATTGGGGGCAGGGTTCACCTTTCATTTTGATCGCCTTGCCCGCTGCACCTCCGAGTCAAGCCTCACCGTTCTATGGCTTCCTTGGCACCGCGTACAGTCCTCGTGGCTGCGACGACCAAGATACTCGATGTGACGTCTACCAACTCAACCAACACAGGGAGTGGTGAGACCAGCATGAACCTCCTCAACGATCGCATCAATTTGATAGCGGCCACGACACTCCTTGGATTTACCTATGGCATCATGACCATCCTTTATTGCATGACCACTTATTCTCTCCTCAAGAAATTGTTTCGGCGCAATTCACGATCCGGCTCGCATTCGCATTCGCTCTTGAGGTCCCGGACGGAATGGCGCAAGACACTTTTTTACATCACCTATACCTCCGTCTTGTTCGCTCTGGCGACGTTGTATACCGCTGGCAATTCTCAGAACGCAGTCGTGGCCTACGTCGATAATAGGCTATATCCCGGAGGTCCCTATCAATATTTCGTCATGTTCATGGCTGGCCAGAATGCTATGGTCATGACCGACATCGCCGCCATGATAATGCTTTGGATGACGGATGGCCTGATCGTCAGTGTCGGTTCTCGTGCACATGTCGGAAAAAAACTGATGTTAGAATCTGTAGCTTTGCAGATTAATCATGTTTTATTATCATGTCGCGTATGCGAGGTGGATCATTCCTCTGCCATGTGTGATGTATGTCGGTGTCATTGGTGAGTGAACGATGTCTGTCATGGATAGTCCAGGACGTACATCTAACTAACGTGGGGTTCGCTATAGTGTTGAGTACCCTCGTCTTGCAGGGAGAAGCCGGCTTGGGGAAGATATTCTACCTCTTTGAGAACATGCTCCTTGCTTACTACGTGCTCTCGTTCTCGCTGAGCGTTATCGCAACGGTGTTCATCGCTGCGCGATTATACTGGCACAAAGTCCAACTCGAACGCGTGTTTGGTGAGCACTATGGTCCGAACGTTGGGACGCTAACGTGACATCATTTCTTGTCGCTGCGACCCTGCCCCCGTTACGTATGTTATCCACCTGCTCAGGTCCAAGAATGGAGTCCCCCTACATGAGTATTGCATCGATGTTGATCGAATCTGCGGCACTCTATGGAGCATGGTCGCTCGGGTTTTTGGTTTTGTGCATTCTACGAAGTCCAGGACAGACGATCATCCTGGCGACGATGCCCCACATTCAGGTGAGCCGCCATGGCATGTGGCAGAGATCCGACCGATTCAGGAACGCGTGGATCTGAATTGACGAATTTTACCTCGTAGGTCATTGCACCGCTCTTGATCATACTCTGGATCGCTCGCGGGAAGGCTTGCAAATATGGCAAAGGTTTTGACAACGAGGCACCGGACCAACTCCCTTCGAGCGGCGTCGGTTTTGGCTCTCAGTCCTCCCGTATTGTGGGTGACGATGTTCATCCGAGTACGAGTCGGAATGCGTCGTGCAGTACGGTCGCCGGTCGCAACCTGGCTAATCACAGAGACCCCAGCGTAATCGAGCTTGGGTTGTTTAACTCTGAACCATCGAGCGTCATCGACGATATAAAACCATGACAGATGAGATAAAATTGAAGATGGGGAAAGGAACTTGAAGGGAAAGGAAGACGTGACGCCCTGTTCCGAACCGAGTCAACGCCCATGTAGACGACGAAATCGCCACAGGAAGGCACTCACTGACATACACACATACTACTTGAAACCAGCTTTGGAGCAACCTTGCCTCGTGTGGAGGCTATCCTCTCATTTTCGTCTCTTTCTTTTCTTGCTTCGGGTTTGCAAATGTTGTCGGTTCGTATACCCACCCATATATATATCCACCCAGTTTTGGATGATGTTGTCGATGTACTTGTTCTTTAGCATCATCACCATTGCAATGTGTTACCCTGCATCCATTGTTTTATAGTAGACACCATTTTTTTTAGGAATCGAGAATAACTCGACAACTGATTGGCAGGACCCTCAGCACGGTAGCATACTTCAGGTGCGTTTGTTGTTTGGCTGTTTCAAGGCGCTCTTTTTTAGTGGGGAAATAGTGGCGACAATGCCCAGTTTTGGACAGAAGTGAAACCGATTCATAATGAATCAGTGTCGTTCCATGGCCAGTTCAGTGATTTTTTGCATGACTGATGAATGTCAATAACTTATCGGGATCAGAAGTTGTTGATTGTTCGGTGCCAATCAGTGAAACGGCCAGCGTTAGCCGACAGTAGCCGATGGTCAGGCCTTCAGGACCGGTCAGGACCACTACCCGGTTCACAGATCTGGGCCGGCCGCGTTCAACGACTCACTGAATACCTGTGATGGTGATTTCGTGGAATTTATCAATGAATTTTCCGTGAGCGCTCAACGCTCTGATAACTGCTATGAATACATATACTACCTACAGTGACTTTCTGTCTGGTACTTCTAGTCGAGCGCTAGTATCGACAATTCGTACATCAAATTCCATGGTCGTCCATATGACCTGAAGGGGAGAACCGCGTTATCTTGGCGTAATCCTGAAATGTAAAACCCGCGCCAGATGCTCAAAAAGACAAAGGACAAGACAGTCATGGTCAATATAAATGAAGTTCGCCAAAATTGGATCAAACGTCATTCCATTCAATGTAACGTTCGAGTCCGCTCCAAGCCCAGCTTGAGGGACTCTAGTATCTCCAAATTCGCCTGGCGCTTCGCTTCGATCGATCCCCCAAGGGCATCCTCCCACCATCGTTCGTCTTCGGGTACATCACGCCATTTACCTCGGAGGAAAGCATGAAAGTTTTCCGTGCTTCCATTAGGGGGGACCCGAAGCGATTGGGACTTGATCCAAGTTGGCGGGGGGTTGGTACGTGAGTACGAGCGCGCGTCCGTGCCCGTGTTCGCGCTGTCGACACTGTCACGATCGTTATCACCGTCGCAATACGGTTTCGTGAATCCTTCCGATGCGAGGACGATAGCTGGTGGGATGGTGATACGACCCCGTTTAAAACAGACCTGGGACACAGCGACGCAATGCAAGATCGCCCCGTCCGGTTCGACAATTGGGGCTCGGCGCGTACTGCCAGAACCGTTGTCATTTGTGTGGATGATGGCAGCGACGGCGTGTTCGACGTTGGCGAACCCATTCTGAGAGTGAGGGAGCCCGTCGATGGGGGTGGATGGGGTACTGGATTGAGGCGAGGGGTCTGTGGCGTGTCGACGACCGGGACGTGTGACGTAGCGCGCCACAATGTATATCTATAAAAAAAGTAAACTGTCAGCGGACCGAAGATGAATCTGGAATCCGACATGACCAGAACTTGGAAGCATGGATGAACTTACCCATTTATGGTCCCAGGAGCCGATCGTGAGGCGCATCTCGTACCGCGCTAGGGGCGGGATCTCGCGAAGGAAGTGATAGTGGGTTGCTGGGGAAGCGAAGAGGGGTGAAGGATTTCAGTCGGACTTGTTTGGACTAGTGGGTATGAGGCGAGGACTTACCACCGAGGGCCATCTGTCCTCCGCTAAGACCCCAGGCGGGGAAGGACTTGACGAATGCCTTTGCGCGCGCAGAATCGAATGCCTACTTGGAGGACTGGTTATTTCACGTTGGATGACACGAGAAAAGACGTGCCTTGGCATAACTCGAGTTGCTGAGGTGCATCCCGAACATGTCGATATCGTCGATGGCTGGAGAAAGCATTGAATTGCATGAGTCGGCGTGAAAATGGATTTTCATCAAGTTGAGAGACGCACTTGCCCACCGCCTGTACACTGTGGTGAATCGGAATGGATTAGCGCCCATTGGCGAGAGGCTTTTACCCCATGCGATGAGCGCACGTGGCCGTTCCTTCTCGGAGGCGAATGCGAGCTTTAAGCGCAATACCAAATGATCTAGTTTAACCCAGAATATGGGCCAGAACACACGAACTACAAGGAAACGTGTTGGGTCAGATAGCTGCCATATGTCCGACTCCCAAAACGAAGGGGAGGAAAAGACTGCAAGTGGGACTCACTGTGCCATACGAACGGCAGAGACCCGGAGTTGATGAGAAGCACGATGAAAGCGGCATATTTAAGGAAGGAAAGCAGCGTGGTGCGTGGTGAGCGGTCGAAGAGGGACTTAAGGAGTGCATATAATTCCGTGAGGTCTCCCCGGGGCGCGGGTATGACAGGTATTTTTGCGAGCAGAGAGATGGTATCCTTGGGTATGTATGATGGCATTGGAATCCTGCCTTGAGGAGCGAGGATGGGTTGCTCGGTCCGTCTGAGAGCTGGTTTTGTATTAGTTCACTGTTAGTGTATTATACCCCTTTTACGCCGGAAGCTTCCGAGTGCCAACACGAAACACAGTCAATACGTGACACATGGTCTTAAAACACCTCGTCGTTTCTTCAGGCTCCGGGGAGCCGATACGGTAATCTTGTAGCCTTTCACTGATCATTGAGTCCAACAATCAGTTCTACTGTTCCAACGTGACTCGTTGCTGACTCATCTGGAATTTTTTAAGCTGTCTCACTGGAACATCATTCTCGCTTCCAACACCCATGTGGGAACGCGACCGCATCGGACTTGCACACAGCGATAACTTCAGCAACGCTGCCATGCTTGGTTTCGCTAGTTGTTAATACTTGGAAGTGACAACTATAAATTGGCGCATGGACCAACGTGCTTGAGATACCCATACGTTGGTTGTTAGTTGCTTTACAGAAATGGCCTCACGGCTGTCAGGCGTATAATAGTTAAACATGTTTCAAAGGTTATAACCTCGAGGCCTCAAGAACCTGCAATCTGGATCTGGACCCCCGCGATTTACATGAAGCAGTTGCTTCTTGTTCTCAGTGAGATTCTCAGATTCAACGCCGTTCAAGGGTCCCGCCTGCGGCAGTCGTTATCACTGCTTACATTGTACACCCCTCTTTGGGGGCGAAAACAAGTTTCGCCGATCTGTTTCTTATCAATCACCGTAGTACCGGGACTGTCATACTTGCGGCAGTGCTCCAATCGCACCGATCTGCGGGGACACAAACGACGGCGAAGTTGCATGGCATGTGTTCCTGAGTTCAACGTTCAGCTCCAAGGGGTAACGGACGTCGTTCGGACGTCACTTATAATTAGTTGTCTGGCCCATCTGCTTTTCGTCAGCACTGTTCGAACGTGCGCCACTGAGTAAATCCGGAAAAGATTAGATAGACGATAGTGAGCTTGAAGCGAACAGAGGTTAGATTATGAAGACATAAGAAAAGGATAACATACCAGGTTGGAAACGAGCAGATGCGAGAGAGTCTGCTCGAAATGCCGATTCCAGTTTGCATAATACTGAACCTCGAGAGTCTTTTCAAGAGAGCCCACCCCCTTGAGTCTGAGATCTGATCCTCCCTAGTAACAAGCATTGACAGCACACATATTAGATAAACAATTGATCCCTGGTTCTGCCCAATGACACAATCGAGGTCCCAACCTTGAATCGGGACCGATATATCGACACGAATACTGGCACCGGCCTTCAAAGCTTTCGCCCTCAATGAAGTATGAAACCGTACAGTATTCGCTGGGGCAATCAGCGAATTCATCAAGGATTCGAGCCTCCAGCAACAGCTTGAAGCAGAGTAGCCTCAATATATTCAGAGGCCCGCATGCGATGATCCTGTCCCGGATTATAGTCCACCGGTCCAGATTCACGATATCAAGCCTCGGAATGCGTACAGTTCGACAGACTGTTTGCATGTTTTTGTTTTCAGACACTTGTTTCGTAACAAACCTGGCAGTCCCAGACGTCGTGTCCTGGGTGTACAACCATCTGCCTCGATATCTCTCGTGCAGTGCTAATCGTTCGGTTTATGTAAGTCACAGTGATGCAGGCTGCTCGAGGACCAGGTAAACATCCAACTTGCCAAGTTTATTCCACAACATGCACCCGACGGCCAAAGCCAGAAACCGTCATTCACCGTCCTCGACATGAATACAAATCAATCGACACGTTACAACTATCAAAAAAACTGAAATATCAGTGATGTAATTTCACATCACCGTCGGCACCTGCGTTCCCCGCTCAAACCGCAAACCCGCCAACATGATTGTATCACCTACGACATCGTGACCACCCGACGTGATGCACGACACCTTGCTCGCAAACGTCCCCTGGCCCACGTCCACCCATCGCCCCGGTCCACCGTTCCCACTCTTGACCGCTCCCTCCATGGTATACATACCCCACGGCTCGCCCTTTTCCCGACCTGAAAACACATTGAATTGTGCCCGACCATCGGGATGATTGTCCGAGACAAACACCGCCCAGTCCGGTGCATCCAGCGTCCCAACCACTGCAGAGGAGTAGCACGTGTCAGGCTCGACAGATGACCGCACAACGCGTCACACACCCAGAATCAAGTCTTCTCTTTGGATTGCATGGCACGGCGCGCACACTTCCAGAATGAGATCCACATGTTGTTTAAACCACGTCGTGGGTGCTTCCAAATGATCCATGTACCGATGCACCGTCTTTTCCACGCACAAATGTGCCGACGGTGTCCCTTGCACGAGCGGAAACGCATACTGTCGCGCGATTCGTTCCCTAGTCGATTCACCTCGTTAGTACCGGCATAGTTCCCATGACACCAACACATACGGATGCGATCGATCGCTTCGCGTCTTGAACGTCAAAAATACGGAGATGGCGTCGAGACCGCGCTGTGCCACGCTCCGCTTCCCGTCCTCTCGCTTTTGCACCTCAAACTTGCCATACCCATACATGGATGGCAAGCAACGGAGCCGCTCCTCGCAACTCTGGAGGGGGTCGATCGCATTGAACAACGTGATAAACTCGCCCTTGGGCTTGGAAAGGTATCCAACCGCACCAATTTCGACGCGCGTTGGGGACCATAGAGGAAGTGTCACTGAAAATCAAGACATTCCGGTTAAGCATCCGGTACACTTTCAGGGAAACAAACTCACGCGAACGGTGGAATGCATGATTTGAGCCCACAAGAAGGCGATAGTTTTCCTCGTTCCTCGTGTCCACTTCCAAATCTTTCGCCGGAGAGGGTGTGTGCGTGTCTTTAACCTGGTATTCGAGGACACTCGATGACACTTGGGTCGAGACCGTCACCTCCTCCGCGTGGTAGCTCGCGTTGACTTGAACCACAGAACGAGCCATGTGGGCTGGTCCAGGACTGGTCAACGGCACGTCTGTCATACTATCCATGTTTTCTTCCTCGAAGTCAGTCGTCATACTCTCAGGGGCAGTCTCATACTGTTCGTCCGCAGGTGAAGACTCTGTCGATGTGGTAGGTGCCAACCC
>JBBPNR010001237.1:0-12019 GCA_038091015.1 Boletus vermiculosoides
TTTCTTGTTCTGTGGAATTGTGTTAGATGTGGCATGCCGCTTGTTTGAAGGGCCAGGTGAGGGTGGAGACTTGGGGCCTGGGATGTTTTCTCCGTTGAAAGATGACTGGTAGCGATATAAGGCAGTATCGTACAGTGATTGTTGGATTTCGTGGATAAAAAGTGTCCAATCGGCTGGGAATGCAGCTGTCTCTGCCACATTACGAAGAGTGTGGATTCTTCCTAGGTCAGCTTCATGGTATTCCTCCATTATGTCGGTGATTTTGTTCAACAGCTGACTGGAGGCAGTGTTGAGCAGTGTCGTGACCCCCTCCATGGATACCTCGGGGTGTAGAGTCTGAGGAAAAGTGAGTAACACATTAATGTGAAAGTAGAAGACTTACCCCTTGCGCAGCAAATACATTATCCTTACAAATGTTGAAATTGAAGTGGCCATCGTCTCCGCGGATAAATACAAAAATATCAACAGCCTTGATGTTGATCCAGGTAACATTTCAGATGATGACAGGATGCAAACACTTGACCAGCTCGTTAGGTAACCCCAATGGTTCGAATGTTGTATTCTGGAGTCATGGTTGAGAGAGGAGGGGATGGCCAAGGTCTCGTCGTGGTAGATTAGAGGCTGTATCACACAGCATGATTATAAATGCAAAATTGATGGTCAGGGCATTTGAGACGGCCTGCTTCAGCTGGTGTTCCATATCGGCACGGGTCTGACTAAACCCACACTTCCCAACCCAGATGGGGAATCCACGTTGGAACGGATGGTACTTGGGTAACAAGTCAAGACAAAAGTCTGGGATGACTGATTGGCTGGGTCCTTGACCCTGAATTGCGGAATTGGGTTTAAATTGTAGCGAGAGATGATCTTGTCGATAGGGTTCAACGAGCGTTCTTGTGCATTCAGTGAAGAAAGCAGGGGGGTACTCGTGAGCAGGGAGAGGTGACATTGCAACGATTTGAAGGAGCTCAGGATTGTAGAGTAGCCTGTGGGAACAGTCCAATCAGCGTGGTTGTAGAGTGTTATGGCAAAAAACTTACTTGGGGTATAAGTGATCTTTTCGCTCGTAACTGATCAGTTGGAACTCTTCAGGCGTGATGTCATTGAAAATCTGTGGAATGGTTAGATTGTGTGATGTTGGCATGCAGGAGTTTCCCAACCTGGACTTCGAGGAATAGACTTTGAAGTGCCTGGATAACCGCAAGGCAGCGGCTGTTGTTGATTGTGGAAACCAACTTTGTAGAAGAGTGTGCGTGAGGAGTTGATTTATTGGTAACGTCTGGTGTCAGCCGCCTGGCTTCGTTGGGCGGGGTGACATCATCGGTGAGGGGGAAAGTATTTGCACTGGGGGGCTGATTAAGATCCTCTGTTGCTACACTAGCTGTTGATTGCGTAGATGTAGTCCTGGAGCAAAGTGGTGGGGTTTCGAGCGACGAGGTTCTGCTGGGGCTAGACTCGAGAGCGGGGTACCCAGACTGGCTTCCAAGTCCGATTGTCACGATGGTAGGAAGCTTCTTAGACAATATAGATCGCATTGTACTCTGAGTTTCCAGCGAGAAGGTGAACACAAGAGCCATCTCAGAGGTTCAAGAGGAGAACGTAGAAAGAAGAATATCAGATTATGTCAGCTAGTGACAGGCCCCTAATACACACTTTTGCGAGTTGATTACTAGTAACCACCTCAATATTCCTCAGATGGCATCCATCCTTCTGGTCGTCGACTGTGCTAAGCAAAAAGTTCAAGCACTGCTTGCAATGCGATTAAAAAGCTAGAGAATTTAGGGTGACGCTCTGCAAAGATGACCGGATCACCCCTGCCATCAAGTTCAATGGTGTTCTCGTTGTCGAGAGGAGTGGGCAAGATGTGGGCGACAATCAGCTGGGGGAAGTCTTGGGTGGTGAAGGACTGGGTACCACCCGACGTGCGGGGAAGGAAAGAGGAAGAGTCGACAGTGACGTTGACGAGAGAGATCTTTCCAGATGGGAGATGGGCGTAAGTCTGGATTTTCATCGACCCCACTTTCGCGCGCATGCCTTGTACTGGAAAGAAAAGGCCTTGGCGAAGATATCATGGTCGGTGAGATAAAGCCTGTCATTCTCCTCGAGCTCGTCGGTCAAACCACTGCGCATCAAGATGAGGTCCCTATGTGCCCTTGAACGAAACCATGACCCCCGCATTTCTCTTCGTTGTTTCCAGATGAGATGAGACCCACGTCTACGTCGTATGCGGGGCAGGTTGTGAAAGTATCCGGAGCTTCAGCGACAGGGGAAATGTTCCACTGTGCGACAGTCAACCAGCCACCGATTTGATAGGGGAACAAGTCAACGTTACCTGGAACTGGATACTGGATGGTTTGACTGATCCATCGACTGTAGCGAGCTGAATCTGACAGTCTCTGTCGGGAACATACTTCCAGTAGCGATCATCATCACTGTTGAACACTTTGACGCGATAGGCCGCACCTCCACATCTCTATGCAAAGTGCGTCAATGTCTGCATTGCATTCATCCTCAATCCCTATGCCGAACCCATAACTATACACCCGCTCGTTCGACCCCGGCGCAAGTCTGCCTTGGACGTGCCGTGTGAGGCCTGAGTACGACCATGGGGGGTTTGCGTTTTTTTGCACCCCCGATCCACAATCTTGCACCGTTTCCTTTTGCGATCGGAAGAAACTGGGTCGAACATGGGTCCGACTTCGTCTTGGGAACAGATGATGGTGTCTCAGATCTCAGATACTAATCAAAGGGCCCCAAGATGCGGTGAGGATATGAGACCCGGTGTGAGTGGACGAAATGGAGGAGGATGGTTCACAGGATTGCACCACAAATGACAATATCGAATGGGATGGATTTTACAAGAGGGTGTTGTTGACGAGTTGCGGGAGTCGGTGGCATTTGGAGTTGAATGGGATGATAAATTCTGGGGAGAAGGGGAAGTAGGAAGTGTTGGTAGTGGACCGCGGTGGGACAACCAACCTTTGTTTGTCACTATATTTCTTCTCCCAACGCTCGAACACTTCAATTGGATGAGTTGTCATCGACTGAGAGTTGAGGGTGAGAACAAGGGCGAGGGACGAGGGTGAGGGTTGAGAGCGAGACGGCACGATTGGATGATTGAGGATGAGGGTTGGGGCGAGAGTGAGGACAATGGCGACAGCGCTGTCGCCGTTGTCCCCACCACTTTCCTTATTTGGGCATTGCTCGAGCTGGCATGATGGCGTCCCAATCACCGGGTGAAGTCCGTGGGACTGCATGGGGTGAATTGGAATCCCGATGAATAGGGTGGCTGGGAGATGAATAGAATCAAGTCCTTTGGGTCCTTTCATTGAATGGAATTCGCCCATAAAACACATTGTATGACAGCATGGGTGCGGCAAAGTGGGAATATGATTCAGATTATCTCTTGCCAATGGTCTTTGGGCACAAAGGGCCTTGTGACAGAACTCAGAACAACCTGATCAACTCGGAGGTAGCCCAGACCGTTGATACCGAACAGTCACTAGTCACTAATCAGCAATAGTGAATGGGTGCTGGCAGATTCTGAGGGTGCCCGCAGTTCCATCACAAAAATTGTAAAATTGTGAGATTGCCTGATATGGCTGAGATTCTCTGATGGCACGTGAGGATAGTTAGTCGTGGCTGGTTGCTTATGTCAGGAGGTGTGAGCCTCAGTGCACCTCCATGTATTACAATCTCATAGTTCCTGGTAGTCGTCCATTGTTCTGATAATACAAGATATTGCAATCTCGCAAATCGTGTGAAAGGTGAATGCGCCCATGATCGTATTGTAACTACAGTGAACCATACCCCTCTTGAGCCCATATTTCTTCATCCAGCTCCTCTCCTTCATCCACAACGATAATGTCGTCCTCTTCGCCCTCGCTCTCATCTGACTCAGAACTCATAATTCCATCTCTCCCAGATTCATCTGCCCCATCACCATTCCCAATCCTGATCTCCCCCTCCGGTTCATCTCCCGAGTCCTCGGATCTGAGGTTGTTGTCAATATCTTCATCGTCCAATGGCAGATCACGTCCCTCGCACTGCAAAAACTCGTCCCACTCCTGAGTGACCTTGTGGCCAATCCCTCCCCCTCAGAAATGCATGAACATATCCCTATCCACAAAACTAGAGCAAAATTAGTTTATGTAATGCATGTAAAAATAAACCTACATGTTAACATAGTAGAAATGCCAGTCCATGTTCAGTTTGATTGTCTCCCGTTCTTGTCGCATGAATGATGGTCCCAATAACTTGTCAGTGAGACCCCATCCAAATGCAGGGATGAGATGGACTCCATGGATGACGGAGTCTGGATCTACGAAACCGAAAGCGTCAGCTAAGTTTTCTTTGTCGAAGAATTGAAGCCAGGGTAATCACTTGGCATCCCATCCAGAGCTGAAGTTTGAATCATGTCGGAACCAGCGCATGAATAAGACGTCTGTTCATTCTGGCTTGGAATACGGAGACACGATATTGTTGCAATGTTGTACTATGGCATGGAAGATGAGACAAACGCGAGTGTACCAATATGGATGTAAACGCTCATCTTCTTGCAACAATAAAATAATGTCGGGATGGGAATGGGGGTTGATTGAATCCTGGTCCCACCGCAGGTCATAGGTTGTGTAGTTGATTCGTAGATATGCATGCTCGTAGATCTTGTTGTCCAGGATGATTACACACCAGCAGTCCTCGTCAGTGAAATCATATTCATCACCATTGTAAACGAGTCCCCGTAGACGACCTAGTAAATGGTCCTTAAGATGCAGGAGAAAGTCCTGCATCAATGGAGTAGGTCAGTCAGTCATGCAGTCAGTCACATAGTGAAGGAACCTGACAAGATGAAATGCACATTGATTGCGGGGTCCTCTCCACACTTACTCAACCATTCTGTGAGGTCGTGACTTTGCCATGTAGACGCAGCAATATGATAGTGATCTGCGGGGGATGTATGAAGACAGGGGGGACACTTTGGCTGAGAAGAGGCTTCTGCAGCCAAGAGTGAATCTCTTGCACTGTTCACCTCCGTGACAAACTGTTCAATTGCCTCTTGATGGGCAAGGCTAATGTTCCATATGTTCTTCTTCTTCCCTGAGTGAGGAAACTGACGTTAGTGAGCAGTAACAATGAAATATGATAAAGTCTTGTCACTTACCCGGGTTGGAACCAAGGATTGTTCTTTGAGTAAGTTGCTGACCTTCTTGCTTGTCACCTTCTTACCATGCTTGAAGATCAGCTGGCGTGCTTTGTCAATCAGTGCTTGGTATGCCTTGTCGTTTGTTTGCATTTCTGTCCTCCGTGTTAGCATATCTGATGGCTTCCCCATCTGGGGGACATCTGCCTTCTTGACGAGACACCGGGGACAAGGACATTCCCCAAGGAATTTGGTACACAATAGTAGAACCCTGTTTTGTATTTGTTCTGTAGTTAGCTCACAAAGAGACCACGAAATTGCAATACTTACTTTTCAGGATAATCGGCGGAATAGCTGAAAAAACGGGGAAAGAAGCACCTGACCATATCGTCAGCACACTGGATCAATATACTGTCTGTGTACGCATCAACAAACTCCTCATCGAGGAGAAGTCTCCAAATCACATGCATGAGCTCACGTTTGAAGTGGGTGTACAGTTTGTCCTTGATGCCTCTCTGTATATCTTGACATAGATATCTTGAAAGTCATCTGGTAACTAGATAATTCATTAATATTAAATGCTACCTCAGATGACGAACACTTACAGAGGGAATATACGCGACATGATGGCATGCCGCTGCAGTTGGCTTCCTGCGGGTGTACTTGGATTGGTTTCCGAAAAATAGATAAACTGGCCAGAGTGATGCATCACTGAAATTGGCGAGCTGTGTAGCATCAGACCAAATCATCAGGGGTGCAACGACTTGCTCATAGTTATCTTCTGGATCCCTGGGCAGCGAATTGATTTCTTCATGTACATCAAGCATGTGAGGGGAGGTATAGACTTCTGAGTAAACACGGATATTTCGTCCGTCCGCTGTGGTCCAAAATTGTTTGAAAGGGGTCATGTGAAATGCGGAGAAGACACTTGCGGTGAAAACGGATTTCATGATGTTAGTAATCGACCAGTGAATGACATTTTTGATTTGAAGGGAGGAAATAGCTGGGTCCATTTCGGAAGCATATTTGATCCCTTCTTTGACGAGGGGGAAGTTGAATGAGCTGTGGATCCAACTGTGTTGTGCCTGGAAAGGATTTGCATTATCCTGCAAGTACTTTTTGATGAGGTTACATTCACGGTCAAGCGAGAACAGTAGTTCTTCGGATGGATTGAATGCAGGATCCTGTAAATATCTCCAGAGCCGATTAGTCTCCTCCTTGGTCTTTGCTGTTGAGCCCGAAAAATGCCAGCAAGTGAGGAGCCTGGCGGTAGGGCTACTAAATGCTGAAAACAAATTTTCATGAGTTATATCTGTGGGAGGGATGATGTTCATGAGGGGAGAAGAAGGAGGGAGACCTTGGACCAGTGTTGGAGCATCAACCAGGCCTAGATTTGCATGCAGCTCAAATGTTGGGCAATTTGGGAATACCTTGAAGAGTCCAGAGGAATCTGGTTCTGTCTGAAACTGGTTGGGAGAAGAATGAATGGGCCGAGGAGGTCCTGCTGAAGGAGACGGTGGAATTGGCACAGGTGGGACATAGTGGAGACCTGTGAGCTTGTTGGGTAGGTAGTTGATGTAGTGTGCAGGGAGTCTAATACGTTGCCCTGAGTGCCCTGAGACGAGCGGATTAGGTGAATCCAGAGCTAGAGGGGCACAAGGCAATTCCTATATTCTCCAATAGTAGTAATTTCTTAGTCAATAATCTGACTGGCTGCATCAGAGATATTACAGCACATTACCTCAGGTTGAAAGTCAGCATATTCTATCTCGACAGGAGGTGAAAACCTTGAATTGCTGGCAAGGGGAGGCTCAGGAGAAGCATTAGGTGATATCCACTTCCGTTTTTTGGGCTTATCGTTCCTCCTGTGCTGACGATGAATATCAGCTGCCAACACTTTTCTTGGTTGGCATCGGGCCTCATGGCCTCTCAAGGACTGTTGGGTGTCGAATGACCTTGCACATCCAATGCACATCAGGTCATCCATGGTGGTCACGCATGGGAGGGGATCAAGGCGGGTAAAATTGAATTGGGAGTTAAAAGCTAAATACATTTATTGTAGTCAGAAAATAACTACAAATACACCCTAGAAAGTTTAAATGAGTGATGCATGTTCGATAATCATGAAAGAAACTTACTTGGATCTTTGTGCTGGATCAGCGCAAAGATGTCACATTGCCAGCACTGGTAATCGGCTTGCGCTAGATGATGTTCAGGGAAGGAAAAAATATATGGAACAGGTATATGTACTTCTCTGATTGTGTTGATCACCACCAATATCTCTGAGTCACTTTCAGGTTCTGTGGAACTCATACTATCATACTTTGCTGGAATGTATTTAAACTTAATTCGTAATTTATAATACAGAACTTACCAGATTGTTCAGAGGCGACATTGTCTAGTCAGGAGATTACAAGAGTTTTTTCATTTTTGAGAGCATGGCGAGAATGTCGTGCATCTGAAAAGAGATAAGCAAAAATAAGACAAGTCGGAATATATGTACCTGAAGGTGATTGAAGAGCAAGGTTTTCTGTTGTGTTCTGTAATTCAGATGTAGTACACGGTCGAATTTCAATTGTCTGAAAAGTTAATGGAGATAAGACAATAGAGAATAACAGAACAATAATATTTATGAGCGGTCCAGGAAACTCAGGTGTGTATGTAACGCGGTAGACTTCTGGATGTTTGAGGGGGAGCTCTAGAGATATCTTGTTCTCCAAAAATTTGGAAAGTGTGTTGTTCATCGTTAATGGCCAGGGTATGAACAAAAAAAAGGACTGAGATGGGGGGAGTAAAAGAGTGAGAGCCAAACCTGGATAGCTAGATGGTCGCATGTTTATAGATGGACTAAGGCGACTCATCCTGAGATGTCGAGTGAAGATGGTGATGGTCGAACTTTACGATAAAAATAGAAATAGATAGTGAGGCAAGCACAAGGCTGTATACAACCCATAAATGGAAGATTTCCCATGCTGATTAGATCAAAAGGGAATGTCCGGTCCAAACTCTAACTGTTATCACCATCTATCACTTACGCCCCCATGACCTCTAACAAATGTGCTGTTTCTCCTGCAGAATCCCACGATAACAGGTTGTCAAAACGTGTCAAGAAGACCTCGAAAAATGCGTCAAACAAGCTAAAGAAAGGTAAAAAATGCGACAGGAAGTAAGTTCCATTACCGACTACTGTTTCTGAGGCTGACCTCATTAGGCATCATGTACCTGGCAGTGAGGACATGTCGGACTCTGATTCCTCAGTGGGATCAGAGTGCGACCCTGACTCAGATGTCGAAGGTGGGATCCCCCATAAAGAGTTAAAGGCCATGGGACATACTATCACATGCTGCTGTGACATGTTCTGCGATGTCAACAAAGCAATCCATCTGGTGATGCTCTCCAAGCAAGAAGAGCAAGGGGAGAGCGATTCCAAAGGTGAAGACGGGCACTATGCTAGGAAGAAAGCTCTTGAATGCATGTAAGTGTTCTGATTCATTTTACACGCTCATTGTGCAAACCAGGTACCAGTACTCCACAGATGCTCACTTGTTACAAGAAGGTGTATCATACCCTCATCTCTGATGTTCCGATGATCAAGATGCTCATCGAGGATGCTGTACATGCATCAACACTCAAGAAAGTGCTCAAAAAGGTGTATATATGTGCATTCATCATGGCCTTGAGGACTGGGTGAATCATTTTTAGATTAATGAAGGTATTAATGAAGTGAGGAGCAGCAACTCTGCTCAATTGCGCGAGAAACTATCAACATATATTCTTCAAAACCCAAAAGTTGACAGTATGAAGCCTGTCATTAATGGTAGCACCTGCAAATCGGAGCTCGGAGTTAATCACCCACAGCTGGCTGGGTTTCTCTGCCCAGTCAAGTATGTAGCAGCATTCAATGAGAATGCAGAAGAGTATGTATTTGTTCGGTGACAACAATTAGACAATGCTAACTGAAATTAAATGAAATAGGACTCGGCAGAAACTTGAGAATGGCAAAATCAACATGTCAGCTACTGAATTGCCTGCATTCCTGTGGGAGGACAATGGAGCTAAGTACAACAATGAAGACATTTACTTGGGTCTTTTCTGTGGATTCTATCTTGAACAGGTACGTCTCATTGTTTCTTATGATCATTACAGCTACTCTTACCCTACCAGATCACTAGGCATATTTTTACAAGTCCGTCTACGGCTCATGGTGAGGATCCATCTGGGGCACGTCCATGCAATGCGGACCTCCACTGTATGGATAAGGTGGAGGCGGCACACATTGCTTACTCCACGGTCCTGGTAAGTCCTATCAATACCGACCTCATACTACATTAACATTCATCTTACAGGCTCGCTTCAGAATCAGCTCACAGTCGCATTGGTCAGAGAAGGATGGCCGCTTCAACTACTGCAAGTTTTACTATGTCATAATGGATCTCATCGATGAATGCAAAGACATCGAATGGAAGGAGGGGCTCTTAAAACATTTTAACATGTGCATGCCTTTCTATCTATGACAGCTGTATTAATCAATATTGTACCAGGCTCTTCTTCAAGGACAAAGAAGGTCGGGGTGGTGACCTGAAGCCCATGGGTGATGGCTCTGCACCTGCATCTACAACAAAAGGAGGGCTCCTCAACTGTATGCGAGCGCAGGCAGCCACGCGTGCTGCCAACACCATCAAGTTGTCCTCTGTTGTCACTAATGATACACCTGCAGAAACCTTGCCATCCTTGCCAAGAGTTCCTGAGGTTGTCGACATGTCGGAGCGGCAACCTCCTTCTTGACTAGAGTCTCCCCATGTCGCTTCGCCTGGAGTTACCAAGATGGTCGACACATCAAAGTGTCAACTTCCTCCTCAACTAGAGTCTCTACAGGAGTCTTCGTTTCCGAGCATTTCAGCTCCTTACACTCAGGTCCCAGTGACTATCACTCCTGTCGATACTACTACTCTCGATCCCCCCAGTGAGCTATCTGAAATTGAGCCCGATGAAGAATCAGGAAGGTGCAAGTCATTGGCGTCGAAGGGAAAGCGAAAGGTAAATGGACAGAACTCTGAGGGGGGTCCCTCCAAGCACAGAAGTGGCTGGAAGAAGGCTGGAAATAATGCTTAGGTGAGTACATTTGTTACTATCCTATTTGCTTGGGTCAATGCGGCAGTTAGGTTAACATTCTCGGTATCACATGTCATGCGCAAGTCTGCAAGTTCATACCTCTCTGCTCCCACCCTCATCACTTCTGCAACAGTGTTCATTGTCTGCAAGTCGGTGTCTCGATTCCTCTATATACCGTCTTATCATCCATTTTTTGTAACTCATGGAATACATTGTCGTATCAGAATGAAAATGCATATTTTGACCTGTATAGAGTTCTCTTGTAATCGTCAAATATAGCTCATTATCGGGAGATGTCAGAATGAGAGCACTTGCGTGAAAAGTCTGCCTTCAATGTGGAAAAGCAGCTAATTGAGATAGTGGAATATGGGCGTATGAAATCTGATGGACCAAATCAGTCCATGGCACATGATAATAGAAAATATTAGGATCTATCGTAATCTCACAATTTTACAATTTTTGTAATGTCAGATGGAGATCCCAGATCATTGTTCGTGGCTGCTCAGCTTGAACTACTCAGTGGTTTTCTTCGAGATGAGATCGATATGTCACATGTCACGTTGGGTGGTGATGTTGGAGATTCAAGTAGGGTCAACTAGTCCTGGTCAAACCTGGTCATCCTTATGCTGGGTGGACCCCCTAGGCCCTAGGTAGCAATCGAGGCAACTCGGACCCTGGGCATCTTCTGATTCAGCTGAACTCACACGATCATTTCACATTGACAGCCTCAAGGCAGACATTCAATTGTTCTGATTCTGCAGTTGCTTCTCAGATTGTGATTGAACGCAGGCAATTCCATCAGTCAGTCATGGAAGTATATCAGCTTTGTTCCACCTGATCATCTGATGGCAGATAGTGGCACTATCTCCATCAGGTTCGTTCCGCCATGACACATAGCAGTTAGGATGGCCATCACCAAATCAGAGATGTGGAAATCCGGGCGTTAGAGGAGTTGTGAATTTAAGTATCCAGAGGGCAAGGTGCTAAAAGCAGGGTGGTCACCAGGTTCACTCTTCAGTCATACTCGGTATAACATGCCGCCTCACGGACCCAAGTCTGCGTTTCTTGACAGGCGTGCAATTGTTCCTAGTTGAGCATACCTAGGTCATGCTCCCATCTTCGATGATCCCACCAGCCCCCCCGCCGATGAAAACACACCTAACCTTGATAACGTTCAAGGCAATGTGTACTTCATGTTTCCGAAGGTAAGATGATGATTCAGCTGGCAACCATCCAATTGATGACCCGCCCAGAAATGGGAACATTTCTTGTTCTTTAAGATTACCGACACCGACCAGTTCCGAAAGGATCTCGCCACATATGCTCCCAAGATTACCAGCTCCAGGCAAACTGCGCAAAACCTCATTGACATCCATACTTATGGAGGAAGTCACAAAGATATCATTTCAACCGGTATCGGATTCGCCAGAGCCGGGATGAATGCGTTGGGCATCTCCAGGAAGCTGGGGGATCCTCACTTCGACAAGGGGTCACAATACTTTGAAAAGGAGGAACTGGGTGATAAGGGTCAGTACGACGAGGTCTTTGATGGCAACGCAAGGAGTCACGGTGTCATCGTACTCACCGCTAGGGGTAAAACTTGTCCTCACTATCACTCTCGATTTTACTTGCTGATCTGTCTCCTGCATATAGCACAAGAATCATGCGAAGCGGGAATGGAAGGGATTAAAACCATATTCAGGAACTCAATCAGCGTCGAGGAAACTTACGAGCGCCGTGTGTGCCCAGGTGATGGTGAACACCTAG
>JBBPNR010001238.1:0-12017 GCA_038091015.1 Boletus vermiculosoides
TATGGTCATAGAGCCGTTATGATAGGTGTTCGTACTGTCATAATCCAACTTCGGAAGTGACAAGCCTAGGGCGACGGTGGGGAACCGTCTGTGTATTCCGCTCCACCATCAGAATGAACGCTGCCCCATTCTGCGATATCACTACGGGCATCAAGTTCATTGCAGCTACGACAATGGATCAGCGTCCACCTGCATGACTACAGGCCGGATGACGCACCCCTCTGGACCACCATAGAGACGTCCGAATAACGACAACTCCACCCATACACTACAATACATGGTGTCCTCCTCAGCATCGTGTTCTTTCCATACGGTCGTTGTCACCGATAAACCACGTTTAAGATGGCCAAAACTCTTGGTGGCTATGGCCTCCCTAAATTTCCGGCACTCGCACTCGCAATGGCGAACGAGGCCGGGTTGGTCGTCAGCGTCGTCGCATTTGAACTGCATCCAGGAGTCATCGATATACTCCTCGTAAACCGTGACATGAGAAGGGACACGGAAATGTCCATGATGATCATGATGATCATATTCATTACATATTGCCTGTGCTTCGACTTCGGATAGAATGCATCCAAGAGGCTGTGGCGAGAGTGCCCGATGAATACAGAGAATGCTTGGTTGGTATGACTGTTATGGAACAACAAGTTAGCATGAGCGGTGGGACAATCTGAGTATTTATATGGGGTATCCATCCCGAGGGGAAGCAGTCTGCAGGTTAAATAAGGAAGAGATCAAACTCCAAGTTAACAATCACGATAGAAGGATCATTATACTCACTGAAATTCTAATAAAATGTCGCCCCCGAGATTTTTCTGAACTTCCATATCTTGTTGGGATTCTGGTCCACGCCGGGACGCAAGCCCAGCAAGGGAGAAACTCATCTCCTGGACCTTCTTGAGGGCAACGTCGAGGAAGACAGTCAAGAGTCGCACTCGGCTTGACTCGTGGTCCATGAACGCAGGGGAATCACGACCAATCGCCGAATCCGAAACTGAATTATTCCCCGGATCAGGTTCATTAGTGATAAATATGTTCCGGAGGACCGCCAGCTTCGGAACAACTTCATCATAATCCCTCTTGGTGATTGATACGAGGTGGTTGCTGGAATCCGACACCCCACTACCAAATACTCCCAAATTGTAACAGCGGTAGGGGTATTGAAGGTTATTACGTTGAAGCATGATGCCATAGATGGACTGTTCCTCGGGATTCCAACATGATAACATCCCAAGAAATGGTCGACCACTCTTAGTACGTATCCGCACCGGAATGAGTGGCATGCGTATGCGAAGGCCGAGATGAGTCCAGGAGTACTCCGTTATCACTTCTGGTGGCTCGTCAGGGGTATGTATCTTGCTGAGACCGGCAACGGAACAATGCGTCCCGAGCCTTGGAAATCAGCAGGCGATGGCGCAAGAATGAATGAATATTCAATACAGAAGTGGCGGGGTAACTCAAGAATGGGGGATGAGTCAGAGGGGTCGGCATCTATAGAGAGAGATAAAGGGAAAGGCGTCGAACTTTCTAGCGACCAGGCAAAGATGGTCTGGTCGCTTGACTGCTGAATGATCTCGAGTTGAAGTCTGCTGAATGCAGAACTGCCTTCGCCATAGATGATGGGCATAAAAATGTCGAAAAGGCCCATTAGGGAGTATGCTTGGTCTTCAACTCGCGTGGTCTGCCGTTCGGCCGCCCAGGACATCCGCTGAGCAATGCTGAACGAGCTGAAGGAAGAACTGTGGGACAGGGCATCTACGGGTACCTTGGTTACGGCGCCGAGCAAAGCCATCAGACTCCCTTTGGTACCGAGGAACGACCAGGACCTTGAAAAAAAGATGAGGCGCTTCGGAGCTACCAACTCTTGCAACGTCCAACCGCGGGAAAACCATCGACTTTTCCGAAACAAGGAGTCTCGATGATGTGGATCTCCATGGTCGACGTCATCCAGATAGACGAGACAGGTGCCGGCATGCCCGTACCATTTGAACATCGAATTGATTGCTTCTGAGAGCTCTGCGCTGCTCGACTTGTCTATGCAGCAAGTGTCTATCCATACCCATTTATACCCGATCTTGAGGGCCTGTTCGCAACAGTGCTCGATCTTGGGAAACCCCGTCATCCCACGGGCACGGTCAAGGTCTTGAATATCCTGGAAGAGAACCTCCCCTTCGCGCCAACAGTGGGAGAGGATTGCATAATGTGGTATCTGCCCAGGCTGCCGTTCTGAGCTCCAAGTCCACCCAGGCAGCTTCTCCGAGAATTGGCGCAGCTGCAATGACCTTGTATTGAGCAACCACATTTTCCTACAAAGGGTTTACATCAGGAACAACCGGCTTCACAATTACTATAAAGTCTCAACGTAGTTGCCGGGAGTCACGGTGCTGGTGGAGACGCGTTGTGATCCTCTCATTAAGGACCGGAAAATTCTGAACTCTTTTGCACGAGACTTGGCGGAGAGTCCAGAACAAAGAAAGACGATAGTGGGAAGCGCTCATCGACTCATAGTCCTGCTGCGGAATCTGAATTGAAGCGCCTGGTGGCTGATGCTGTTACAGTCAGTAAAGTTGACCGCGCTGATTTGTTATCTTGGACGCGTCACGCGAAGTTACTTCGACTGTCGATCCATGTGTACAGGCTACTTGACTCGCACCCGAATTGGCGAAATATACCGCAGGGTCCGAATCCTGTGAGAAATCCTTTTCCCCATCCATACCTAAAAATTTCGGTTCCGTGCAATGTTGGGCTAGATCATTACCCTGTCTCCGAACTGTTGGTGTCTGGAGCAGGAAGAACATGATGGGGCGGTAGCAGCCTTTAGAGGCCTTCGTAGGTGGGTATCCGCCTGGACCATTAGTGGGACTCCGGCTCAGCAGGAAGGAGCAACTCGGAACCTATCAGAAGGGTGTCAATGAAGATCACCCACGGTGCCCGGGCCCCGGACCGTTACCAAACGTCCAGGATAAGATAGTTCACACGTCGTTACCGATAAGCTAGGATGAACTTCGCGCCATTCTTATCCTCTTCCCTGCATTTGACTCAGTTTTTTTTGCCTTTCACATCACGTGTATCAGGGATAAACTCGATTCTAGGTCATCCCACAGATGCGTTTGCTATGGACCGACTTGGGGACTATCCATGCAATCCTGGGAAATTTCGAATTGACTCAACTGACATCTTGGCTCACCACATGAAACATGATGTCTTCTCCGTTCCACGGTTCCCATGTGTGTTTCGGCGCACCTATACTAATGATATAATCTCTGCCCGACACTCCGGGCATCAGATTCGGCTATATCTCTCATCAACCCATCCCTCCCACTGCTACATCTTTGTGGAATATGCACCTCATCTTCAGTACTTCTGATTACATGAACTCAGACATTTCTGATGAACGAGGTCACGTCCTCTACTCCGTGTCGACACCTCGGGCTTCTAAACGGGTGACCACGATTACCAAGTACCGCTGGAGTGGTCCGAGTAGTGTCTCCGAGACGATGGCAACAATCGAGTGGCATAAGTTGAAGGAGACGCTCATTAGATTCAACGGGGACGAGATTGAAGCAGATGTCATGCTTGGAAAGCGCTGGTGGAGCACGTAAGTCCGCCTTATAGGATACCTATGTCGTGTTTGATTGACGAATCGATGGGGAACCGACAAGTGGGCGCTATTTCGTAGGACCCGACAAACGTTCTTACAAATGGAAACTTGAATCAACGCACTGTTGGGTATGTCATATGTTATTTGCGGGTTTTGTTGTTGTACCAAAAAAGATCGTGAATAATTAGACGTCATCTAAATTAATCCTTCTTTCTAGATGAAGCTGGCGGAATCGCACATCATGCTGGCGAGGTCCCACAAGAAGAATTTTGGGATAAGAAAGCAATCGCACCCGCCGTATCTTAACGTATCTCCAAAAGTGGTGTCTATGTTGGACCATGTCATACTGACATATGTCTATGTCGAGTCTTTGCGTCGAGAGCGACTTGGATATCGATCCGACACGACGGGTACAGTCAAGTTCAGCAGTGCTGTCGATTCAGCAAGCACACCGTAACTCGACGACTACAATGTGGAAAGGCTGTACGATAGCACACGAATTAATATTTCTGTACGTTTTAGATCACGGGGCCCCTTTTCCCCATCTGTGCAACTCGAATTTAGTGCCGTTCGTTGCTGAAGACGATGAAAAACCTCGCCGTGGCCCGTGACAGTGTCTGATCGAGGCTGTACGTGTTTGTGTTGTACTTAGGATTGCTTGAATCGCTTAGAACACGTGGCTGTATAACTACTAGCATGTGGCTGCGTAGTGACGTAGTGTTTGACGTTCCCTGTGCATTGTTTGACGGAGTATGTTGGACTGCTTAACTCCAGGTTGGGAATCCAAGTTTCTACGGAAAGGGCACACTGAGTTGAACCAGGCGCCATCTCGTTACCGGCTACCAAGGAACACAGCTGGTCCCCTTTGACTCATCGCCTTCATGCACAGCCCGAATCGTTATATATAGGGTTTTAATATTATACAGGACCCACCAACAAAGTTGAACGACGTCTTAACTCTACGCCGCCCTATTCTCCCTCTGTTGCAGACATGCGCCTCACATTCAGCACACCCAACCATATGAACACAGATATCTCTGACGAGCGGGGGTACATTTACTACACCATCTCCACGCCTTTCGGGCGCAAGAAAGTGACCACGATCACCAAGTACCGTTGGAGCGGTTCGAATGGTGTCCCAGAGACGACGGGCGTCATCGAGTGGCATCGCATGAAAGAGACGGTGTTTCGATTTGATGGGAAGGTGATACCCGCGAACGTGATGTTCGAAAAGCGCGCGTGGAGCAGGTACGTTGATTACGTTTCGACGAGATGATGTGACATTGACGGATATTGGTGACTTGGATCGGGAATCGGGAAAACCCTGAACGTTGCCAGTGGCCTGTATTTCGAAGGTCCTGATCGGCATAAATACAAGTGGAAGCTCGAATCGACACATTGTTGGGTATGTCCGTACCAGTTCGTTTGGATGGAGAATGGTACGACTCATTGCGAGTGGCGATTTCGGACGTGTCGTGAATAGATGAAGCCTGCTGAGTCAGACGTCGAGCTCGTCCGGTTCCACAAGAAAAATCTTGGGATTTTGAAGCCGTCCCATCCGGCTTACATCGATGTTTCCGCCAACGCGGTTTCCATGTTGGATCACATCATCCTCACGTTTGTCTACATCGAGTCATTGCGGCAGGAGCAACAGGAGCGTCGGCGACAGACGAACAAGACGAACCAGATGAACCAGATAAACCAGATAAACCAGATAAACCAGATGAGCCAGATGGGTATGATGAATTCTGGCCCAATGGCGGCGGGGGTCACAATGTGATCGGTTATGGCTTTATAGCACACCATGAGACTTTGTATCTGTACACATTTTGAGTCTTATTCCCCACCATACAGAGCACATTACAATTGCATACATTGGATGTTCCTCGAGACGACGGAATCGGATCTAAAGGCGTATCTCATCCTGCCTGCTGTGTATTGTGTGCTGAGTGGGTTTAAGATCGTTCCTACTGTAGTCCACCGCATGCAATGACGCCCATGGAAGTGGCTCCCTCCGCAAAAGCGGTGTTCTTCCCCTTCAACCGTAACTTGTGTCCCGCCAAGAGACAGGAGACAACAATTGTATCTCTCATGTGATCATATTCTGGTTTAATAGCAATGAATGTGTCATATACAGTGGGTTTTCCATTTTTGACCCGTTTGCGGGATTTCGAAAACCGTGCCACGGTGTCGGAATGGTTAGGGTCATGCAACTAGTAGGGATTTGTCAACTAGGTGTAAGCCCCACTATCATTGCGTCACTGTATTCCTTCTCTACTACGTCACGCGCATTCCTACTGCTATCAGACCACATAAATAGTGGTCATCAACACCCTGTAACGCATTGTGCCTTTCCCCCGTTTTCCCGAATACATACATTCATCACATTCTGTTCCGAGTGTTTCCACCTCGCGGTGGCCTTTCACTTTTTTTTGAACGTTACAACGAACGTATCCCTGCTCTGTCGCCGTATTGCCATCTATTACTGTTATTGCCTCTCCGTTGTTCTTCCGTCTTGTTCCGATTGTGTCCGTTCCCTTCTGAACCACTGTCAAACTGTCTTGCCATATTACTCGCTCCCTCGCATGTACCCAGCGTATGAACAACACTCCACCCACCATTGATACACAACCAAACACATCTTCATGCGCCCAACAGCTCCATCTCCATCTCAGAGACCCTTCCTCCACTGATAGCGATAGTTTGGCATCTAACGTTATCGCCAACCAAATCACCAACCACTTGCATCGCCCCGCCAAAATGAACAATAAAGGGTGATTCGAGCAATCCGCCGCACACAAAGCCCTGATCATCACTGCTGGTGACCCATCGCCTGAAGTGCTTCGCAGTTGGGAGATGGGGTGTAAACAGTATTTCAGGTTGAAGACCATTGTGGCAGATCAACAAGTTGCACACATTGCTTGGAATCTCCAAGACCCCCGTATCCAGGACTGGTATGTGAACGATGCGGACCGCCTGAACACGCTTTCCTTCGAAGAATTCATCAGAGACCCGCACAATGTGGCTGCCGTCTGATTGGGATGCTACACTGCACCAGAAAATGCTCGGATCCACTCAAGGTGTTCGTCCTTTTCGTGAATGGACAATAGACATCCAAAGCCAGAATACGATGTTGCGGAGAACTGCCTCTCACCTCGACGACAAGGCGTTGAGGTTCCACCTCGAAGCCCACATGTGCACTGAACTACTCCGAAAGTATCGAATTTCGGGTCACGCCAAAGAGGACAACTTCCGTAAATGGCTTGAAAACCTCTGTATTCTCAATGAAGAACGCGAGCATGATGCCAAACGCCAGAAGCTTGCAATTGAGGCCGCCTTGCATGACGCACGCTCCTTGCCATGCGCTGCCCCTGCCAATGCTACCAATCAGATAAGGGCCCCGAGCTCCTACAAAACCAGAACGGATGCCAAGTTTGCCTGGCTGCCCCCGCTGACAATGGAGGAGCGCCAACTACTAATGGACAATGACGGTTGCCTCAAATGTTGCAAGTTTCTTGTTCCCCCCAATCATCAATCAAAAAACTGCCCTAATGGTTTTCCTGATGCGACTTCATACAAGATGTTGACCGCAAATGATGCCGCCACTGCCAGGGCAAAAATCAAATTAGGAAACACCGGTAGGACAGTTGCAGCGGTTGAAGTTGAACAAACGGTTGCCATCGTCATGCCTTCTGCAGTATTGGGTGATGGGACTGACTCGGAGGTGTTACAGTTTTGGTACCCCCCCCGGTCTTTTTCCTCCGACCACGTACCAACCAGGACCACCTGTCACCGACCATCTGCCCTGGCATGTTCCCGCGCTTGTTATGCCTGGCAGACATGTCTTGCAACAGCCCGGCTTTGCCTCCTCCCATACCGCCTTCCCTCGGTGTCTCTTGACACAGCCGCCCTTCTGTGTCCCGATCCTGGATCTTCCCTGGATCTTCCCACACCCTTCCTCCTCTAGGGCCGTCCCTTGCCCTTCCTCGGATCCTTCCGCACCGCCTCCTGGCTGTACTCCGGATCTCTCCAGCCCTGCCTTATAACACCTCTCTCGCACAGCCGTTCTTCTGTGCCTCCCTTGGTGTTCCCCGGATCTCCCCTGCTCTGCCCTACAGTTGTTACGATTCTGGTACCCCCCCGGTCTTTTTCTTCTTCCTACCCTCGACCGTGTACCTATACGTGACCATCGGTCACTGGACCATCCACCCTGGCGCATTCTCGCACTTGTTTACGCTTGACGCAACGCGTTGTGCAACACCTGGCTTCGCCTCCTCTCGCACTGCTCATTCGGCAGCGCCTCTTGACACAACCGCCCTCCTGTGTCACGCCTCAGATCCGCCCCGGATCTTCCCAGGATCCTCCCTGGAATATCCTTTCGGATCTTCCCACCCGCTCCCTCCTTTAGGGCCGCCCTCCTGTGCTCTTTGGATCCTCCCTGCACTGCCTCTATGCCCTCCCCCGCACAGCCATCCATACGACCTTCAGATCCCTCTGGGCACACCTCCTTCGGATCTCCCCGCGCACTGCCCTACAGTGCCCTTGCTGGATTTCCCCCGCACTGTCCTACAGTGCCCTCCGGGATTCCCCCCCCGCACTGCCCTACCGTGCCTCTTGCACAGCCGTCCTCCTGTGCCCTCCTCGGCGATCCCCATCTCAGTCGAGGCCAGATCTCTCCTCAGCATCGCCACCCACCTCATGCTGCGCCACGACCTCACTCCTGTCTTGTGACCACTCATGTGCCATCACAACACGTCGTGCCACGTTGATTCCCACGACGCGTCCTTACGCTCGTGAACTTCCCACGCAGGACCCCTCCTGCCTAATCGAGCGATAACCTCGCCACACTGCTCCCGGGTTTCCTATTGCGGGTACGGACTCTTACCATATTAGGTTAGACTGCGCATGGACCACCATTACCAGATTGGGATATACCTGCCCTAAAGCCCTTACGGCCGGGGTATATAAGTTCGAGCTCCTCTCAAACACCTCTCTCTCTCTAACCTTGATCTGACACCTAAAGTGTACACCTTATGGTTACTCTTGTGGTATTCATCATCCGTTCCCTGCAACACTCCCTTGCTTGACCTCCACCTCGCCCTCCCCTCTTTCCTCCTTCGTCAAAGGACTCTGTCAACATCCTAGAGTTTCCTCTAGGACCTCAAGGTTGAGCAACTCCCCGTTGCTCTCTTTCACCAATGGCCCGTCGCCGTTGGCTAGTTTCTAGGTTCTCCACTCCTGTTAGGAAAACCCACCCAGTTCGACGTCAACCTCGCTACCCATCGTCCTCCCTTTCATCTAGGTCAACGGACCTTCTCCTACTAGGACTCTCGGTCGTCGTCTCCTTAGGGATACTCCTTCTAATATCCCTAGTCGTTCGTCACCAGGCTCGCGTCAAGCCTGAAGGCATCCTACACCGTTAGGACCAACAAGAGTTAGGCTCAAGGCGGCTCTACGCTTCGTGTCTACTTGTACGTCTACCAGGCGGTAGTCGTAACAACAGTGCCCTCCTCCACGCACAGCTGTCCTCCTGTGCCTCCCTCGGCAATCCCCACCTCAGTTGAGGCCAGATCTCCCCTCGACATTGCCACCAGCCTCATGCTGCGCTCCTGGCTCACTTTCCCCATGTGACCACTCACATGCCATCACAATGCGTCATGCCACGATGATTCCCACGATGCGTCCCTACACTCATGAACTTCCCACGCAGGACCCCTTCTGCCTAATCAGGCGATAACCTTGCCATACTGGTCCCGGGTTTCCTTTTGCGGATATGGACTTTTACTATATTAAGGTTAGACTGCACACGGACCACCCCCCCAGTTAGGATATACCTGCCCTAAAGCCCTTACGGCCGGGGTATATAAGTTTGAGCTCCTCTCGAACACCTCTCTCTCTCTAACCTTGATCTGACACCTAAAGTGTACACCTTACAGTTACTCTTGTGGTATTCATCATCCGTTCCCTGCAACATTCCCTTGCTTGACCTCTACCTCACCCTCCCCTCCTTCCTCCTTCATTGAAGGACTCCGTCGACACTCTAGATCCTTCTAGAGTCTTCAAGGTCAGGTAACTCGTTGTTACCTTCTCTCCAACGGCTCGTTGCCGTTGGCTTGTCTCTAGGTTCTCCACCCCAGTTAGGAGAACCCGCCCTGTTCGACGTCGACCTCGTTACCCCTCGTCCTCTCCCAAGTCAAGGTCATCCGACCTTCTCAGTCTAGGACTGTCGGTCGTCGTCTTCTCGGGATACTCCTTCTAGTATCCCTTGTCGTCTGTCGCCAGGCTTCTGTTAAGCCTGAAGGTATCCTACGCTGTTAGGATCCAGCAAGAGTTAGGCTCAAGGTGGCTCTATGCTTCGTGTCTACTTGTACGCCTACCGGGTGGTAGTCGTAACAGTAAGAAGCTGTGGAGGGTTCATAGACACCAGACGCAATCCAGTCCTTGATGATCTGAATAGCTTCTGCCCACATAGACGGAGGAACCGGAATATTACAAAGTGCCCATGGCATATGAGGGATGGTGGGGATCTTGACAGGTGGAAAGTAGCATTCGTTGAGATGACCTCGCTCGGTTAGAATCCAAGCAAAAGCCATTTTGTGGTCCCAGATTAACCAATGAACAAGCTTAACCTCTTCTGGCCAAAGCCAGTTTGCAGGGTCGAGATCTAATTTGTCAGTGCATTCCTGGGTGAAATGGACACCAGGAATAAAGTCCAGAGGACATGAAGGAAGAGGTTTCAATCTGGCAAGTGGATTGTCCAGAAGGATTCGAGTGATGCGAAACTCCTCATCAGTAGGAGCCACCACCAAACAAACCTTTTTAGCGACTGGCTTGTAAGCAAGCAAGTGCAAAGAGGAATCATAAGAATAAACAGAAGAGAGCACAGAAAGTGTGTCAGGAGTCAATATGGACTGAGTAGCAGACAGAAATGGATAGTCCAGAGAAGGAAGAATCAGTCCAATAGAGAGTGGAGGAAGACAAGTATATGAAGAAGAAAAGAGAAGACTTGAAACAGAATATTGGTAAGAAGGCAATGAAAAAGGAATCAAAGCAGATGAGACAGATGAAATATCGGACTCTTCCTGACCGGTAGGCGGATCATCGATGTCTAAAAACCCATCTCCACTATGGACTAATGGCTGTTGCACTGTTTCTTCTCTTGGCAACGAGGGCATCCTTTAGACCAAGCACGGGTTGGCATGGTGTACTGCTTCCCTGTGTTAGGATCATGAAGGGTGATGGTCTGAGAGCCATCCAGAAAGTCGTTAGTCATAGCACTCATAAGACAATGGAATGGGTGTCCAAGGAGGAGGTCAAAGTTGGCGCATGCCAAGATCTATACTTGCACCATGACCTCTCCTGCACTGAGGTCAATGACCAGGTTCTCGAGGACACTGATCATTGTATCAACACTAGTGTTAGCAGATGACATCTTCATTGTGTGGTCAGACTGGACCAGTAGTCCAAGTCCTTCCCACACACGCTTGGGCATAGCAATGATCTTGGATCTGGAATCCAGAACACTCATGATGGTGTGTCCTGAGCTCCCTAACATGACCTCAATGGCCCTAAGAGGAAGGCTGTGATGGGAGACAATCAGTCCATCCTTGTTCCAAAGGATATGGTCACCATATTCCCAAGCAACGGAAGACAGATCGAGACCTGCAAGTTCGTTGACCTGTACAGTTGGGGTTGAAGGACCCTGCGTTACACATTTGATGGTTGTGAGGTCACAGAATTGCTTCTGGATCTCTGGCGCAACTGCCAACAAGTTCTTCACAGGTACTGGAATGCTACTGTCCAGCACCTGCTCGAGCACCCATTTTGGCACAGTCTCATCCTCAAGCTGGAAGGAGTACCTACAGTGACTCACAAAATTGTCCCAATGTTTTGCACATTTTGATTGTTTATAAAATATATCTAGAACACAAACAGATATAAACAAAGTGTTGGTGTATGAATGGAGCTAACTCTCCTAGACTGGCCTCCACAGTCTCCAGACCTCAATCCAATTGAACACCTCTGGCATCACATTAAGAAAGAACTTTGCCAGTATTCAACACAGGCCAAGGGGGTCTGGGAGATATGGGACAGAGTTGTAAAGGTGTGGGGAAAAATAGACCCAGAAGTGTGTCAGGAGTTGATTGAAAGTATGCCTAGAAGGATTGGAGCAGTTATCAAGGCCAAGGGGGGTCATACCAAGTACTGAAACTACATTTACTATATTTTTGAGACACACTCACATAATTGTCCCAATGAGTATTAGTTTTGAATTGCATATATCTCCATGGTTACTGATTCAAATTACATAATTCTTTTTTTGGGCACATAGCCCAGGGTGGGTAGCTCCATTCATACACCAACACTTTGTTTATATCTGTTTGTGTTCTAGATATATTCCATAAACAATCAAAAT
>JBBPNR010001239.1:0-12015 GCA_038091015.1 Boletus vermiculosoides
AGTCCGATAGTTGTGGTTGATTGCCACGATCATGTTCTTTGCTGGTATCTACTGGAGGTACTTACAGCAAACAGACAGGTGGACTTGTCAGATCATTCTCGATAATGGAAAAATAATATATTTCCAGAGAATAATTGTTGAGGCTACAAGGATCGCAGAAGCCATACTGGATTCCCCAAAAAGCCTTGGAAAGACTCCAACTATGAAAGGATGGAGGTCTAATCCTCTGTACTTTAGATTCTCAGTGACATCAGGATCTTTGAATGTATCACTGGCATGGCATCAGCAGGGCCACAAGGTGAGTATATCAGCGAATGCTCTTGGTTCTTACTACAAAGTCACTATTCAATAGACACCAGAGCATTTACCCTGCTCTTCGCTGGTCCTTAAGAGGGCAGATGATCCAGTGAGGGCATGGTTGAAAGCTAATGAGAAAAGCTTGAGACTTCTCAATGCATTGCTTGCTATAGTTCATCTGGAACTACATGCTGCCAGATGAAGAGTGATGGAGACTCTAAAGAAAGACGATGAGGTTCTGGATTTGCATGAAGTCCTGGCCCATTGGCACTCAGCCTTCACAGCAATCGCTCTGATTATCAATAGGGAGTCACTGTTTCATCGAGATCCAAAGACCAACATTTGTTGGTACAGCCTCATGCTCACTGTCGGCAACTACGACAAGGCCATTCTGGAACTGAGCACCTTTGGCCTTCAACTGCTTTATAATCCAGGGTCTATATGCTTCATTAGTGGGAAGCTGATTCAGCATGGGGTAAGCTCAGCAACGGGTAACAGGATTTGTTATGTGTATTACATGAGGGAAAGTGTGCACAACTTCTACCCAGGCTCGTTGGCAAGATGGGTGAGGTACATTAATATCCTAGGTTGATGGATTATGAGCCTTGTGTATCAGCGAATTCCCCAACACTCACATTCCCAAGTATACATCTTTGCAACACAGACATTTCCAAACTTAGACTCTGATCGCTAGATCTTGAGCACTCAGATGATTTGATGCAGCATACACACTGTACACCTGTATGTCAGCTTTACCAACAGGAATTGTGGAATGTACTGTGGGAGAAACATGTAAGTTTAGAAGAAAGAATACAAGGAAAGGATGGCTAAGGATGTTCAGCGAACCATGCTACTTACATAGATAATGAGATGTAAGTCCTCTGGTACATGCCACAGTTGCTCTGGTATGTAATGCATATTCCTTCCCTGAGTAGTAAACATGAGTTTTAATATAGTGCTAAGTATGTAATTATGTTGCCATTCAAAGGTGAAAGAAGAGAAACAGCAAACTGGAAAGTCAGCATGGGCAAACTTCAAGATGGCCGTATGGCACGAATCATTCAAGGTCATCCTACAGTCGATTGCACAGTATTCCAAGACCGAATGCACAGTAAAATGCTGGGATGGCGTTGCTCGACTATTCTACCCCCTTGTTCTCATTTTGTCGGCAGACTATGAGAAACAGTGAGTTTCTCCCCTTTACCTCCACCATTTAATTCTTATGAAAATTGATCTGACCATAGATGTGTTATGGCGCTCACACGGGGTGTCAAGTCAAAGTTCCCTTGCCCCATCTGTCTCATCCCTTGTGAGGAAATATCTAAACCTGGAACATCTGGCCCGTTCTAGCGCCATTCGAGCGAGAAAGTCATCCAAAAAATCATAGCTGCTCAAGAGGCACCAACTGTGGAGGCTAAATAAGCGATCTTAATTGCAGAGAGTTTGCATAACGTCAACATGAGTCATTTAATTCAAGTACATGGACAGTCGCACGCTCCAATCCTTATGCGGCATTGAGCTTTGATTGCCTTCATGCCCACAACAAAGGAATGTTCGGCAGCCATCTGTGGCCCAAATTCAAGACTCTTGTAAGTGATAACATGGGGTGCGCAGCAGCAGTGAGTGTGGAACAAGTGTATGTCACCGTTTCAGTCTATTCAACCACAACTGATGCATGACGACAGAATCTCAGATATGCCAAGATGGCAGGGACTCAATCACTTTGATCAGGTATTCAATATAACATTTAGTGACAGAAGAAAGCATGAAGATATATCCAAGGTCAGTATTGGTCTTTGTATTACTCATTTTTGTCTGCTACTGTGTGCTTGTTCTTTTAGGTCCTCGTTTTCGCCGGCCACAATGTCATCACTGAGAAGAACAACAAGATCGGCTATTTTCTCCTGTGGTGCATTCGAGTGTATGTCGTACTTGACCTGTACACTGCACTTGATGTGCAAACCTCAAAGACTATCATGAGCAGCCATGAAGTGCTTGAAACGCTTTCCATATTGTTGCGTGTATGTCTTTCACTGTACATCAATTATTCACATTGGGTATTGACGAAATTACAGAACTATATTGAAAAAACAAAGGATGGAGACAATCTGAAGAACTGGGACTTTCCAAAGAACCACACCCACAATCATGTCTTTGATGATATCCTCGCAAAAGGGTTGACCCACATTTACAACACAAAGCCAAATGAAAAGATGCATGGACCCTTGAAGCAAACCTATATGCAATGGACTAACTTCAAGAATGTTGCACAACAGGTAGGTTGTGTTGTTATAATTCAAATTCTTGTTTGCTTGGACCTCACGCATCCCTAACAACACAGATTCTTCATGTCGACCATGACTTACTCATGTCAGAGTACATATGGTGCAAAATTGAAGAACATAATGAGTATCTCCAGATGACAGCTGATGACCTGGAAGATTCAGATGAGGACGTCGGCGCACTGGACCAATACCTACATGTGAAGATTGGGTCTAAGCAGCCAAGCCGGACATTCGAAAGTGTTGAGCTTGTGAATGCTAGCAATTCGGCATTCGAACATTTTTGTATCAAGATCAACAACTTTCTCAACTTTACGCCCAATGGAAGAGCACTTCTCAACAGTCAGAAGGTCCAATTGAATGCCAAAGATGAGGTATATACTATGAACCAGTTGAAAGACAATCTGGCTTCACACTAAAGCTTGTTTACAGCTTGTTGAACACCGCTATATCAAAGTCAATTATGAATCTGTGGTAGACTGGCATCAATGTGTCGATTACTTGTGCTGCAGCCCATCCTTTCATGGTGTCCCTCGTTATGATTGCATCATCATTAAAACGGTGAACAGCTACATTTTCGGCCAACTCCTCTTTATCTTCAAGTGCCTATCCTGCAAGAAGATCCCTCTCATGTTGGTACATCCATATGATGCTGTGATTGGGCCATGTTCACAAAAAGACAAGCATCTCAACTTTTTCCAAGTATGTGCTCAATAGTGCACAGCATCAGAAATATTCTCTGTGGAGTCTATCATTTGCGGTGCAGCTTTGGTCAAGGATTCTGGCCGAAATGGGGACTACTTGGTAATTGATACTATTGATACTGACATGTTTCTTCATATGCAGCAGATGCATCAAGATATGGGGCACTATTCGTAAACTCACTGACTTCAATCGGGACCTGTGAGCCTGTTCCAGCTACCAAGGCTCAGAAGGACCCATGCTCGAAGTTGCCCTTAGTTTCTTGGGGACAAGGCGAAGGCATTGCATAGAGCACAACAGTCCAGGTACGTTCTGTGTTGTATCTGTTTCTCCACATTCACTGGTCATTGCAAATAGGTGTATTTCAGGGAGGCAGCCTGTGATGGGTGTACCTCTAAGGGTTGCCCACAGATTCAATACTCGTCATCACATGCACTCCAGGCAAGTTTGGGCGTGTCCAAACAGAAACGTGAGCAAACATTTCTCAGCTATAGTGTAAATTTCCAATGGTTTGCATCCATACATTGGGGAAGAACAGCCAGGGGATCTCATCATCATCCATGCACATGTACAATGCCCCACATCACCTCTCAATCCTTCCTCATCACAACCATTACCCTCAACAATATATTTTCCCCCTTCCTGTCCCCTGTCATCCCATTCACAACTGTTACCCTCAACCTCCAATTCCATTGTACCTGGGCTGTTGGAACCTTCATCCACAGGTATCGTGACTTGGACCCCAACATCCATGCTGAATCCGTCAAAGCTATGGGTTCATGGTTTTCCCACTATCCCACACACTTCCTTGATGGATCGTATCTCTGCTATGTTGGCTGGGTCCTCTCAGCTTCTAGCACACCTGTCTGCCTTGAAGCAGTACAAGCACTCCCGGTTGTTTACATACAATCCGAGTACGTGGGTTTGCTCACTCACTTTACCGAACGCTTCAAACCCTGGTTACTCGAGATGGCTGATGGCGATACTGAACTGAGTGTACACACCACCATGGTAGGCGTCCTCAGTGCCATCAACAGCAATGCCCTCCTTGAAGATGAGGAACATGAATGGCATGTGCCTTCCCCTTTTCAACACAGAAGCCCATGTCAGAAAAGCTGTGTCCGGTTTCATAGCTGGGGTCTGGCAAGAAGTGGCAGACAAGCGTGTCTTGGCCGTCGCAGGGTGTAACAAGGGGAGAAGGTCAAGTCGAGGGCGGGTGTCAAAGCCCTGGTGATGTTGCTGGTCAAGTGGGGCAAGGCCCTTGACCGTGCATCAGAGGCTGCCGAAGAGGAAAGTGAAGCGGGTGAGGTTGCTGGTATGCCAAGTCACCATGCACACCTACCGTCTTTGACTGGGGTTGATCCAAGAGAACGGATAGTGCTTGCTGTCGAAGCACTGTGGGACAAAGTCGATGCCATCAATGACTGGGAGTGCATCTTGAATGTCCTACTGCTTGACCACTCTGCAGGTAGAGATGAGGACATGGACAGACCCGACTCGCTTGTGGGGTCTGCAAGAAACACGGTGGATCCTGCATGGTGCTTATTGGAAGTGGAGGAAACCATGCTGCTCGAGGTACTTGTGGCATCATTGCATTGCACCAAATCAGCATCTACAAGCAGAAAGAAGGTTTGCCTTGCATCACTTTCTGCATTTGATGGCCCTTGGCTTATGTTTTTTGTCTCAGAGCAATGAAAAGACAGTCATATCGGACCTGACCCATGCGTTGATCAAGGGACTGCCAAGGTTATCCATCAAGTATCAAACATGAAACTAACACTGTAACCTGGATTAGAATCAGATGGTTGAACAAGGCCTCCATCTCCTTGGATTGCACATCATCTGGAAGGCCCACAGCTTACCCGATGTCAAGGACACATTCCCTGACAGTAACAGGTTCCAACAAACACTGCATGAGCAAGGCAATTTGTTGACCAAGAAGCTAGTTGATTACATCGTCGGATAGCAGTCGAATACAGCTGAGGTCGTCAAACGTGCAGTGGGTTCAATGGCTGTGGGTAATACCCATCTCATTCTGAATTGATAGGTATTCCAAAATCTCATGAACATTCATACATATCTTGTTCTATCCAAGCCAAGCAACATCACAACATGGTGATGCACTGCCTACGGAGCCACTCTCGCTCCAACTGGAAGAGGAGGAGCCTATGCCCACTGCCAGAGGTGGCAAGGGCAAAGGTAAGAGTAATTCCAAGACATGCACGAAATCGCCCATCGCACCAGGTGCATTCCTGTCTGCTTCTTACAAGTCTGATTTTAATATATGTCGTAGGCCAAGCCCTGATGAGAGCTGTGCTTGAGCAAGAGTACCGCTTCATGGTGATGGTATCGACGTTCTTGCATGCCATTCGTGCTGGGGCAGTGCATGTCAAGCACAGCGATGCTCTCTTGGCCAACTATCAGCGTCTCGGCCCATCCTTTGATCTCTGCACAAAGGTGATCATTGACGTGCTATGCAAAGAAGGGATGCACAACAACAATGGTGAGATGGTCATGACTGCCATTAAAAAGGCACTCTTTGAGGTACGTCTCTCCACAGTGCAATGCACACTCCGATCTGAACAACGCACTTGCATCACAGTTGTTCTCATTCGTGATGGAGAAAGATGAGGAACTGATGGTCAGGCTTGCAAAGCAACTGGCAATGAGCTTTCTCATCTGCAGCATGCAACTTGCTGTCGTATGGCGGTTGGAGACCCAATATGTCGTCAAGATGCACATCTTCCTGCAGCTCGTATTACCTCCCTATGACTACAGTTAAATGAAATGAGTTCGGCTCTTCCGTGCCTGGACCCTTAACCTGCCTTGTCCCTTATGTTGCATGGCTTTGCACCGTGATCCAGACACAAAGCCTCATGGAACCAGCAAGTAAACTTACGGTGGTGACCAAATATTGCCCATACACACTCCATATTAATAAACGGTGTGATCTCATTTCTAACGAACATCTGACTGATTCTGCTTTATTATGTAGGTTTGGTGATCTGAATTACCAACATCACTGTTGAGGCCCAGTGATAAATCTGGCTCGCACCCCATTTAAATCCACCCTAAACCCACCCTCATAACACATCAAAATCATGGTGCGTACTTTGCAGTTACTTAGTCACACTCCACAAAATGCATGTTGATTCAGATTCAGATGCAATTGAGTCACGACACAGTGCATACGCTGCCCCTGAACCATATCGGGCTGCCGTGTTACCCGTTTGTTGAATGCTTAAATACCAGGAGTGCAATGGGGTAAGCTCCCCAGCCCAAGTCGCCTTCTCAAACTATTGACTCCATCTAAACAGCTCTACCACCTTCGTGATACGATCTGGCACTCATCATCCATATCATGAGTTCTATCTCTGGTCATGCTGGTCTTCTTGTCACGGACCTTGATGACGATGAACCTATCATCACATCAACGAATCTTGGCCACCCATCATCAAGAGAAAGAGAACTAGAAGAGGTAGTTCTATTTTCTTTTCTTTCGACTTATGAGTTCTGATATTAGTCATGCGCAGGCATTGGGGCAGGCACAGCTCAAACTGGATGCAGTACTGGAACAATGTCGTATCTTAGAGGAGGAGAATCGGGTTGCTGCAGCGAACAAGCCTTGCAAGTCAGCAAAGTCAAACACCCCCAACACACTCAGTGCTTTCGATGGTGAGATTCAGATGATCGTGAAGAAGTTCGCAATCATGATTGAGATGTTCCCGCCATCCAAGGAACTTCTCAGCTGTCCACTGACTCCTGGTGTATCGATCAATTTGCCCACTTCATTAGACATCATTGGCCAGGCTTGCTATGCCTCAATGCTTGCAAAGAAAGCTGCAATCCTCGCTGAGTTGGACTTGATGCTTCCACCACATATTCAAAATCTCTGAACCTCCCATCACTTTGCCGATCAGGTAAGCATTGCTAACGTATAATATCGCATTGCACCTAACCTGCTAATATTTGAATCTAACAATGAATTACTAGTTGACAACTCACACGAGTGCCAGTTGATCCAGTGAACTCCACAAGCTTCACGCTGTCGCCAAGGATCTGGTTCAGCTCCCGAGCCATTACTTCAGCTGTGAAGCTGCCCCTCGCTGCCTCGACTTTGTGGAGATCCGCACGTCACTCAGAATACAACAGAACATTGTAAAACTGCGATAAGGCCTCCTGGGAGGAAGTTCCTCCAGTCGGGTTAGTAGCAAAAGAAAGTATATGAAAAGGGGACAAATAGTTCAACCCTAAAGGGATTCGAAGAAGAGCAGCAACAAAGAGAAGGATAATGCTGCGGCTTACTAGACCCAATATTAGAGATTCTGGATGTATTCCGGAAATAAACATAGTATTGGATTGATCAGATTGGCAGCGGAGGCATTCAGGGTGTGGCATTGACAGTGTAAACGTGTTGAGAACTCAGAACAAGCACTTTTTAGAAGAACATCACTGAGGATCAGGAAAGATGGATTACGAGTCCTAAGTAAAGCGCTTTATAGTCCAGAGTTACCCAGGCATAAGCATTAATATAACTAAAAAGAGATACATAAAAGAATAGAAGGTAAACATGAAAGTATACATTGTAGGGAGGGAAACACGAGTGCAGAACCAAGATATAATGCCAAAAGCAGGTAGGAAAGCTATAAAAGGGGTGTGGACTGTTTGAGATGAAGTCCGAAGTAAGTATCGAGACGAGCGGAAGTTCTGAATGTTGGAGGAGTGCCAGACCATAGTGAAAAGACTTCTGTGTGTGCTCAGGTAATGTAGGATCTCTACATCCACAGGGGACTTCGCTGCTGACTGTCCCGAGTCAGCCACACGCACTCATACTCATGGGAAAGTTGCATCTGAGTCTGAAACTCATAGCAAACCTATGCCAACCCTTCGCCCAGCTCATATTCCTCTGTCACGTCAACCCTTTCCTCGCTTCGCAATGTCAACCAGCTTCACTTCCATGTTTTTCCTTGCTGACTCCTCGAGTGTGGAAGATGACACCAAGCAGCACACAGAAGAGGTGGTTGCGGATATGGTGAAAATGCTGCACAATCGCGTGATGTGTGTCCCGGATGACGAGGAGGAGTTGCGGGAGGAGCAGGACTACTGGATGGTTTTTTGGAATTGCGACAAGGTACGTCCAAATGGCCAGCTCAACAAGGATGACCTCTGATCGCATGGATCGTCAGCTTCTGATGCAGGAAGTGTTGGATCGGCTGTGGGCACTGGGCCTTAAACCCCAGATCTCCAAGGAAACTGTTGAGCTCACCATGTAGGCAGACACGTTGCATACGAAGTGGACAGAGGAGTCAAAGGCACACAAGGTCAAAGTGATGCGCATGGAGAGTGAGAGGAAGAGGCAGGAGCAGGCTCTGAGCAACCAGGGAGCTTCGCAAGTGTCTTCCCGATTCCGCCAAGTGCTGATGCCCCCCTCTGCCACCGGTTCCATATGCTCGGGAGCATCAGCAGGGACTCCATCGGGGGCATTGATGGAGGTTGTCTTGCCCCCAAGGTGGAAGGTGAGTAATCTCGGCCAGATCGAATATGCATACTAACTTGGGTCGTAGCCCACGCGTCAGGAGGTCGCAGAGAAGGAATGTGCCGAGGAGGTAGAGCTTCTGGAAGGGGAGGTCATACACCCGACTGGGTGCCAGAAGTGCCTCCAGCATGGGGAGGTCTGCGTGGGTATTCTGAACCATACTTGCCATACGTGTGCGCACTTCAAGAGCAGATGCAAGATATCATCAGGACATGGCAGGCGAGGTGGTGAGAGGAGGGGAAAAGCCCCTGGTGAGTGTGCTACCTTCCTACCTGTATCTGCATTGACTCCATCTTTTTAGAGTGCAAGTCCCGATCGACGCACTGCCAGCCCTCTCCACTTTCGATTGAATCTTCCAACATCAATGTCAACACGGGACTGTCCCAGGCGAAGGGTAAGGGAAAGGCAGTAGCAAGTGGATCCAAGGCCCTGGTCTCCGTCAACATTGGTCATCTCAAAGCACTGAGTCGTGCAATAGTACAGGCAAAGGGGGAGATCCAGACTGTCCAAGGGAAGATCAAGAAGGGGGAGGGTGAGTTGAATGAGGCGATGCTGAAGCTGGCGAGTGTGAAAGGAGAGATTGAAGCAATGACACAGGGGTGAGCTCGTCCATCCAGTACGTCTGTCCTTGTCCTGTACATTACATTCTGTAACATGTATTAAATGCGAATGTCTGTCTCCGAGTCCATAACATGTACAAAGGTGTAGGTAAATCGATGTGAGGAGAGTAAAAGAAAGTTCTATGTAAGAAAAAGTGTGTCCAATCAGAAACGTACGGAGGTCGGGTTTTCTGACCACAGGGGAACTGTTACAGTTTTGGTACCCCCCTGGTCTTTTTCCTTCTCCCAACCCCGACCGCATACCAACCTTGCCGTCCGTCACGACCACCCGCCCTGGCGCATTCTCGCGCTCGTTTACGCTCGACATACTCGTCTTGCAACAGCCCGGCTTCGCCTCCTCCTGCACCTCTCCACGTGCAGTATTCCTCGACACAACCGTCCTCCTGTGTCGTATCCTGGATCTTCCCTGGATCCTCCCGGGATCTTCCCACCCGCCTCCTCCTTTAGGGCCGTCCTCGCCCTTTGGATCTCTCCCTGCACTGCCCCGCTGTGCCCTCCTCGCACATGCCCCTTAGCTCTGTCCAGCCTCCTGGCTGTACTCAGATCTCTCTGGCTCTGTCTCGCACAGCCCACGCCGCACTGCTGCTACAGTGCCTCTTGCACAGCCGTCCTCCTGTGCTCTCCTCGGCGATCCCCATCTCAGTTGAGGCCAGATCTCTCCTCGACATCGCCACCACACCTCATGTCGTGCCACGACCTCACTTCTATCTTGTGACCACTCACGTGCCATCACAACACGTCACGCCACAATGATTCCCACGACGCGTCCTTACGCTCGTGAACTTCCCACGCAGGACCCCTCCTGCCTAATCAGGCGATAACCTCGCCACACTGCTTCCGGGTTTCCTTTTGCGGATACGGACTCTTACCATATTAGGTTAGACTGCGCACGGACCACATTACCAGATTGGGATATACCTGCCCTAAAGCCCTTACGGCCGGGGTATATAAGTTCGAGCTCCTCTCGAACACCTCTCTCTCTCTAACCTTGATCTGACACCTAAAGTGTACACCTTATGGTTACTCTTGTGGTATTCATCATCCGTTCCCTGCAACATTCCCTTGCTTGACCTTTTCCTCGCCCTCCCCTCTTTCCTCCTTCGTTGAAGGACTCATTGTCACCAGACCTTAGAGCTCTCCCTCTAAGGTCCTCAAGGTCGAGCACCCCCTTAGCTTGTCACCAACGGCTCATCGCCGTTGGCTTGTCTCCAGATTCTCCACCCCAGCTAGGAGAACTCGTCCAGCTAGACGTCGACCCTGCTACCCCACGTCGTCCTCCTAGGGATACTATCCTTAGCATCCCTTGTTGTTCGTCACCAGGCTCGCGTCAAGCCTGAAGGAATCCTACGCCGTTAGGACCAACAAGAGTTAGGCTCAAGGCGGCTTTACGCTTCGTGTCTACTTGTACGCCTACCGGGTGGTAGTTGTAACAGGAACAACTCGGAATTGAGAGTTGGAAAGCAGATTATCAAGGGGAGAATGTCTGTTTGTGTATCGTTAGTCCATATTAGAGATAGAGATGTATTGAACATATCCAAAAGTGTGCGGTACCCTATCGCACAATCGAAGTTGGAATGAATATCTATACGGGCTGTGAGGTACGTCAGATCCAGGGAATAGCTATTGGAGAGAAGAGAAACGTATTGTAAGTGTCGGTGTTTGTTTTGTGTACTTTGTTTATTTTTTTATTTTTATCGGATTCCTGTTCTTTTTCAATGATGAGTCGAACTCTCTGGACTAATCCTGGGATAAAACGGTTTGAGAAATCACTGGACTAATCCCGGGGTAAAACAGAGACGTATCATATAGTTGACAGTATTTGGTATTAATGATGAATGGGAATGTTGGAAGATAGGAATCGTGAGGGGGTGCCCTAGTCAGAGTCGGGAGAACTGGAATCTTCATCTTCCAGCTCTTTGTCCTCTATCCCTGCCATGTTGTCCAATGCATCTTCATCTTCATCGGTGATAGTGGTTATCGATGTCGAGAGCTGAGTCCTCATGCTGTAGGGGATTAGTCGGAATGCTGCATACCGTAGCTTTGAAATCACTCTGTCCAACTCCACCAGGAGATATGATCCTACAGTCGTCCAGCAAAGGACAACCATTGGACTGAGGTACCGTGGCTTCGTCTTTCAGTTGAGCTCCTTTTCAATGCAGGTATTCCGTACTAAAACGAGACTTCTGGGGTGGAAATCAAAGTCTTGGATCCGATTCTTGAATGTTGCTTTGAAGTGTTTGATGGATGCAAAGCGAGCTTTGAGGATGCATTCTTGAATACCTTCCAAGTCTTCCTCACGTTTCTGGAACTGGCGTGCTCACCATGCTATTAGTCCGGAGGTGGAAAGTGGATCAGCGTCTGGTAAAGGAACAAGGAATGTTGCTTCTGACAGGTCGAAGGGAAATAGTGGCTCTACACCGTGTACCATGAAGTATGGGGATAGTCCTGTTGATCTCTGAATGGATACTCATTCTGCCCAAAAGACGGAATGAGCTGTTCATGTCCAGCAAGACTCCCCCTGGGAGCTTTTCATGATGGCCTCCCAGACATCGAAGTGACATTGCTCCACAATCCTGTT
>JBBPNR010001240.1:0-12004 GCA_038091015.1 Boletus vermiculosoides
AAAAAGTACTTGATGGGTGCTCGAGGAGGAGCAACCGCTAGTCGTTTCCGAGGCCCCCGATCATGAAGCCATTATTCTCCTTGACCGCGCTTGCGCTTACTCTTGCTGTGAATGCAGGAGGAGCGACTTACAACCTCACCTCCAGCCTCCATGGGCAGTCTTTCCTCGATGCATTCGAGTGGGAATCTATTCCTGACCCCACGCATGGAGACGTGTGCGTACATCCTGACCTGTCGTCGAAAGACGGTGAGATGCGCATCTGACAGACATTTCGATTTTTTAGGAACTATGTTAATTCAACGGCTGCTAAAGCGGACGGCTTGTATTCGATCACTAACAGTAGCGTGATTTTGCGTGCAGACAATACCACTGTTCTCAAAGGGAACGGCCCGGGACGAAACTCCTTCCGCTTGAAATCCCTGAATCAGTACACGACGCATGTTGCGATGTAAGTATGGCGATGGGAATGCAGTTTCCTTGCTGACGTCGCTTTAGCTTTGATATCGCCCATATGCCCGAAGGTTGTGGCACTTGGCCTGCAGTCTGTGAGCCTCTTGCATCACGATATATGGGTTGAATGTGCTCATCTTTATTTCAGGGTTCGTTTTTCTTCTTTCAATAATAATCGCCGCTAATTAACGGCCATGTCGTGTGTTCGGCTACAGGGTGTGTCGGTCCCTAGACTTGTCTTCTTCTATGCGCTGATTCTCGTTCCAGGAAGTCGGAGCCAATTGGCCGAATGGAGTTTAGTCTTAATGAATACCCACCGTGAACACCGCTAATAATAGCTCTACAGGGCGAGGTAGACATTGTCGAAGGTGTCAACAACCAGTCACCTAATTCGGCGACTCTACATACCAGCGGAAGTGAGTGTGCCGACAGCATTGCATGCATTTCCTCACCCTACCCAGATTGCAGTGTGCCAGCTACGCGAACGATGACGGGGTACGTTCTACGTAGTCGATGATGGCTTGTCATTCGCCTCCGATTGACATGCATCATGGTTAGGAAGAGCCAGGGAACGAACTGCGCTGCCTATGAGACGAACAATGAGGGATGTGGTGTTCTTTTCGCGGATGATAAAAGCTACGGTCCGCCCTTTAATAAGAACGGTGGCGGCTGGTGGGTATTTGGATTATGTTCTTTCGGAAAGTATTGATGGAACGAACGGATCCGACCAGGTATGCGATTGAGCGGAGTGCGACTTACATCTCGATCTACTTCTGGGAACGTAACAGCTCAGATGTTCCCTGCGAAGTCTTGAGTCCCGGGAAGACCGTCGACACTAGTCAATGGGTAATTGATCCGCGCGGATTCCTTGTAATAGGGTCGCTCATGAATCGGTAGGGTGAACCTGCGGCATATTTCCCAAGCACAGACTGTAATTTCTCAACGCATTTTGGACCTCACATTATCGTCATCAATCTGGCTTTCTGTACGTGATCATCATTGTCTGTGCACAATGGCACTCATCTGGTGTGCAAAAGGTGGCGATTGGGCTGGTAACAGCTATGTTTACGGGGCATCTGGATGCCCCTCGACCTGTACAGGTGAGCGCCACAAAGTGGATCCTATTTTTAGACGATACGAGACTCACCGCAATCGTTTGGCGAACGTCACAGACTATGTGAATGCGAACCCTGCGGCGTTTAAGGATGCGTACTTTGAGTTCAACGCGCTGAACATCTACCAGTGATTTGTTGGATGAGTTTGGGATGCTTCAGAATGGAGGTACTGGATACCATGCGATGTAATTAAATCTCTATGGACATTAGCCTGACCCTTGCATGTTCGCTTGGATGTCGGATCATCGAGGTGCATGATGACGAAGCAGTAAGCTGCGGGTCTCAACGCATGTTTCAAGTTTGTACAACATGCCCGAAGACCTATTTCGCATCACGGAGTGCGCCATCTGATGAGGACTTTTGTATCCACCAGGATTAGCAAGCTAAAGAACGGGTATGTCTTCAAAAGAAATCATGACGTCGACGAAGGAGAAGACATGTAGTATGACTCCGAGCGAATCCTGCGATAATGACACAAAGAAGAATGTCGTCGGAAGCGGGAACTGAACATGACTGCGACGCGTGACAACATTCATTGTGGCCCCGGTCCGTGGTTGGCTGAGTCAGCGGGATTATCGGCAAATTCCGAAGTAAAATTCAAAGAGCCCTTGTTTAGTTTTACAGCTTTTCGTTGACCCCGTCTTTTCGCAGCTGCCGCAAAGGTTTAATTGGCCTCTGTCCGTTGTAATCTCTAGACTTCCTCACGCACGCAAACGCACGTCCATTTATTCCCCTTTTTCATTGGTACGCACTCAATTTTGCTTTTTTGTACGTCTCCTCCTGACCCACGTCGCCTGACATTGCAACCCTTAGCATTTCCCTCGTCATGTCTACTGCACCTACAATTCATCAGAATGTCGTTCCTTCCGAGGTTGGATGGCAGTTCGTCCCTCAATATTACACGTATGTCAACAAACAGCCCAATCGTTTGCATTGCTTCTACACCAAAACCTCCACCTTCATTCATGGTACAGAGGGAGAGGACCTCAAACCCTGTTTCGGCCAGCAGGTATCTTTTTTCCCTTCTTATCGCTATTTATCTTTTTCTCACGTGGCACTTCCTCAGGAAATCCACAATAAGATCACCTCCATCGGTTTCCAGGACTGTAAAGTCTTCATTCACTCCGTAGACGCGCAGTCCTCTGCCAACGGTGGTATCATCATTCAGGTCATCGGCGAGATGTCCAATCATGGTGACCCCTGGAGAAAGTTTGTCCAGACTTTCTTCCTTGCAGAACAGCCAAATGGTTACTTCGTTCTCAACGACATCTTCCGGTTTCTCAAGGAAGATACTGTTGAGGATGATGTCAGCGAAGCCGAGCCTGTTCCTACTGTCCCGGCCTCCGAACCCGTCCCTGTCGAGGAGCCAGCGCCTGAACCTGCCGCTGAGCCTGAGCCGTCGCCTCCCCGTGAGCCTACCCCTCCCCCGGCCCCAGTTCCGGAGGAGGAACCCACGACTGTTCTCCCTGACCCTCCCACCCCTCCTCCGGCTCCTGAGACTAAACTTGCGGAGCCAAATGGTTACCATCACGAGGAACCCGAACCAGAGCCCACACCTACGCCAGATGCCCCCTCAATGCCCGAACCCGTTCCTGAGGCTTCGCCTGAGCCTGAGCCCGCACCCGCACCGCAACCTCAACCTTCTCCCGCTGCTTCCTCTACACCACCACCTGCACCTGTGCAACAAACATCTGCTCCCACGCCTCCACCTGCAAAGTCAGTCCCAAAGAGCTGGGCGAGCCTTGCCGCAACGGACTCGAAACGATGGGGATCACAGGTTGCCACGGAGTCCAAGGGTCTGACTGAGGTGCCTGCCGCCTCAAATGGCCCTGCACCAACTAGTGGTACGCAGTCTCCTGCACCACATGGACTTCATCGTGGTGGGCAACAACATGGGTCACGGGAGCACCCTTCTGTCGCTGCCGTGATGGCCTTGATCACTCCACAATGCTTCGTCAAGGTATTTATCTGCAGCGATGTATTATAAGCTCCGAGTGATTGACTGGTCTCTTCAGGGTGTTGTCGAGTCGGTCAGCCAAGTTCAGCTTAGTCAGGCGCTAACCCAACGGTTTGGCCCAGTAAAAGACGTCGAGATCGTACGGTCAAAGGCGTGCGCTTTCCTCGAGTTCTTATCCCTTGATGCTGCCAAGAAGGCAATCGTCACGTCTCTGCCCCAGAACCAGGGTGGCGAGGGCGGCGTGCGGATCGATGTCGGAGGTGAGGCTGGTCAGGTGCGTATTTTCGTCGAGACTCGCAAGGAGCGCGGCGATAGGCCCCAAAGCCGGCCTCGGGGAGGTGCTCCTCTCAATGGCGAAGCTCGTGGTGGATTCCGAGGCGGTCGTGGTGGTCCTGGACGGGGTCGCGGTGGTCCACCTAGTGGCAAGTAGATGCTCCTTCCCTCTGGTCGACTAGGGAGGTGATTTGGTACATGATTGAGGGGAGAAGGGGGGCAGAGCACATGCTGGTATACATGCCTCCATTTGTCGTTTGCTTCCCAATGTTACCTTGTTTTGTCTTTTTGTTAGCTCTCTTTTTTCTTTATCTTCCGCTCTATGTTGTACATCTGGGCCCCCCCTCGTCTTTCCCTTGGATTGCGTCCGATGTGGCGTGTTTTGTTTTTCATTTTTTTGGACCCTCCTGTTGCGTGAGGAGTCGATTAGAATACAAAAAGAAGAATAAAACGAAAGCCCATGCATCTCGCTCGTGTTTGCTTTCGAAGCTAACTTTCCTGAACTGTCGTTGTCGATCATTTCTGGGGGGCGGGGATCCTAAACAGGTTTTTGGTCAAGTTCACTCTCTGACCATGTTGCGCCGTTGGTGTTGTGAGGGGAGTATTATGATAGACCTTAGCTGGGGGTGCTAATCCTTTGAATCAGTAGCATTGCATCGTATGTGCTCATAACCACAAGTACGGAAAGGGGAAGATATAAGGGGACAATGCCACCAGTTGTTCCGTGTTTGGGAACACAAAAAAACAGCCTTTTTTTTCTCACAGCAATATTAGAACCGGATTGCCATACAAAAAAGAGTAGAGCGAATTCGTACCATATCATCTCCAAGTTGGCGCTGATCGGAGTACCTTGTGTGGGTTATTCACAGCGATCGTTGCGACGAAGATCAAGTATCAAGCCTCAGGCGTTGGTGCCGTGTGATCACGAATGATGTTGACAAAAGGATGGGAAAACGCCAAGTCAAAGATATCGATGTTGGGATGTGTGATGGGATTGTTCTTCTCTCACCAGATCAGAAACGTTAGGAGTCAGGCTGAGATAGAGGGTGTTCCGAGGGAGCGATTCAAAGAGGCCTGAGACCTCCTGGGACCCGAAACGTTCAGACTGGTGCCATAGTGTGAGTAATTTTACCATGCACACCAGATTCGGATGGTGGATGGGGGATAGTGGAACCCTCTCAGTCGTTAGAGAAGCGGAATGATATATGTACTGAGCGGCTCTGTCCGAAATGTATCCGCCTATCCACCAGACTTCCCCCATCGCAACGAGCTGTAGTTTGTTGTTTAACCGTGGAAACGGTGGGATTTTCGATGGCGTTGCCATAGCGAAGCGTTGCTGTAGTCAGTCCAAGTAGGGCAGAAATCCCGGAAAATCCCACTGATACTTTTGTGCAAAGGTGCACACCAGTGACCACGGAAGGGTCGACTCCTTGTCTTGGTCCGATAAGCTCCGATAGCACCACCAATTGTGCAAGATCTGTGGTATGGGCGAGGAATGAGCCTGGATTTCTTTTGCAAAAGGCAACTTTATACGAAATGTTCTATGGATACGCAAAAATTGGCTGTGGTTATGCCTTTCTTCCCAAAAAAGGAAATAGTTAGATAGGATCAACTTTTCCTTGTTCGAGGACAACAATTGACAACTAGTTCAAGGTGCGTACGTTAAAGCGGCCCTTGTTCTCCCCGACGTTTCAGTATCTCCCTCCTCACCACGTTTCAAAGCTCAAGACATGCCAGAGAATCAACAACCTGCTGCTGATGCATTGCAGTCCAAGTCAAAGCACGGTCATGCGGCCTCCCAAGCCCCGCCTGCGCCGCGCAAAGTACGCTTCAACGTGGGTACGTGGCTATCCATCCGTGTCTATGTCTTTTTTCTCTCGTTTGTAGTGCGAAAGAGGATCTGACATTCCCAACTTCATCAGGTACGCAATATCAAGTCCTCGATGTCGTCGGTGAGGGTGCCTATGGCATCGTTTGCTCCGCGGTACACCGTCCTAGCGGACGTAAAGTCGCCATCAAGAAGATCACTCCCTTCGATCACTCCATGTTCTGTCTCCGAACGCTGCGCGAATTGAAGCTTCTCAAGTTTCTGAGCGAGGCCGGCGTAAGCGAGAACGTATGTATATCATCCTATATGGGATCCGAGTGACTCGGGGTTGACTGATGTGTTGGGCTATCTCGTAGATCATTTCGATTCTCGATATCATCAAGCCCCCGTCGCTCGAGGCGTTCAAGGAAGTCTATCGTACGTCATACCTGCCTCGGGGTGTCCACCCCGCGTGGTGCGCACCCGCAGATGTGACTGATGTTCCGTCGTGTATGGGCGTTTGACAGTGATCCAAGAATTGATGGAAACCGACATGCATCGAGTTATACGGACGCAAGATCTCTCTGACGATCATGCGCAGTATTTCATATACCAAACCCTTCGTGCACTCAAAGCACTCCATTCTGCCGACGTCATTCATCGCGATCTCAAACCGTCGAATCTACTCTTGAACGCCAACTGTGACCTTAAAGTCTGTGATTTCGGTCTCGCACGGTCTGTTAAGACGGCCGAGCCATCGGGTACCGAAACGGGATTCATGACCGAATACGTCGCTACACGGTGGTATCGTGCACCAGAGATCATGCTCACGTTCAAGCAATATACCAAAGCGATCGACGTTTGGTCCGTGGGATGTATATTGGCGGAAATGTTGTCCGGAAAACCACTTTTCCCCGGACGGGATTACCATCACCAATTGACGCTCATATTGGACGTGCTCGGGACGCCAACGTTGGACGAGTTTTATGCGATTACAACGCGTCGATCACGTGATTACATCCGAGCGCTGCCGTTTCGGAAACGCCGGCCATTTGCGCAGTTGTTTCCGAATGCGAACCCGTTGGCAGTCGACTTTTTGACAAAGACGTTGGTAGGTTTAATTTCTTGTTGGATGGTAAGGGCTGTAGGCGAAGCTGATTTTATTTGTCTTGAAGACATTTGATCCAAAGAAACGGATAACTGTCGAGGAGGCGCTAGCTCACCCATACCTCGAGGCATATGTACATTTTAGTTCCTGTTTCGCCAGGCCTGGTTGCTCATGTCGTCATTTAGCATGATCCTGACGACGAACCCGTCGCCCCCCCTCTCGACCCCGAGTTCTTTGAGTTTGATCGTAAGTACCTGCTTTTTGCAAATGCAAACCCCATTGTCATTTCGCGCATCAGTGCACAAGGACGACATCAGCCGTGAGCAACTCAAGGAACTGTTGTACGAAGAAATCAAGTCCTTCCGCCCCGCACCCATCACCTAGATGGCCCAATGCTGTCATCGAGAATGCATTACCTGTGGACCTGTATGATCTCGCACACAACTATCGGATGTATCGTTGGAAGCCGCGTGTATTTTCCCTGTCTTAATTTTCAGTCGACCCGACGAGGCCTAATAATTGCTGTGCTGATCCACAGCAAGTGCTGTCGTTGAACGTTGATTCGGAGGTGTTTTGTTGGCCGTTGTCACTTTCACGCTGTCTTTAATCGATGCTCTTTTTTTTTTTTTTGAAAAGTTCGGATCACGGGAACAAACCTTTTTCTTCTGATAGTTTTCTCCTGTTGTAATCTCCCTTTGAATCTGTGGTATGTAAAACCATATATCTCAATAGACATTCCAACATCAATACCAACATCTAAGGTTATACATAAGGCCACGAGGTGTAGACCAGCAGCTAGCATGCTTGTTCCCTGTCGACAGGTTCCTCTTTCTTGGAACACCCACAACACTGGGTGGAAATGGAACAAGGAGTCTGTTTCTGTTCTGTTTCTTTGGGCTTCTCCACGTCCACCGAGGGTGTCGTACACATGGATCCCGCCTTGTCTTTGGGGTGGCAATCCACACAACATCCCCCATCAAAGTCCTTGTTCCTTGCCCACCGGATCATCTTGACTCCCTCCCAACCAAACAACAACCCAATCACGATCGCCGTTGCTGCATCTGCCCACCATCCACCTTTCCACACCCGATAGATCAACGATCCGACGAGCAAGACGATGGAGAGTTGCGTGCAGGAGAGTGCGCAAACGGCTTCGCCGTGGAGGGTGCTCGAGTCGAGTGCACGGGCGAGGTAGCGTTTGGCGAGGTAGAGGACAATCATAATGCCCGTGGCGCTGGCGGCGATGAGGAGTGATGGGAGGGCGGTGGAGGGACGGTCGTGTGCTGCGAGGGAGGCGGCGGAGGTGGCGATGGCAGCGAAGGCGAGGGCGACGAGAAGAGCGCCGATGGCGGTCGTTGCGATGCGTTCGATCCTGTTGTGGAGAATGGGGCAAGCGTTGTGATGCGGACAAGGGATGAGAATCGATGGTGATGAATGAGGTTCGGGTTCGTTGAAAGGGGATGAATGGGAACTTGGACGAATGGGGGAGGGGGGAAAGGCTTACCGGATGATTTGCGGGGACGTTTTGCTTGGGCTGCCTGATTCGTCACCTGGCTTGGTAACACCGAGAAAGCGCCAGGTGACGAGGAGGGCTGAGGTGACTTCGACAGCGGACTGAAGGCCGTAAAAGATGAGTGCGCGCGAGGACGATTCAGCGCCAAAGACGATGGATATGACGCCCTCGGCGGTGTTGTAGAACACACTGAGGATGCTGATCGCGATGGCGTACTGCTGCAAACGGTGGCGGGATGGCATCATCGTCGATGAAGATGGGGTGGTCGTCGACGATGAGATGTTATGCAGAACAGGCTCGAGTGGTGTGAGTCGGCTTTTCGGTCCGACGTAGCGCGATTGGCGAAGAACCTGAAGCGACGGGACGACCGACGATTGGACAGACTCGAAGGTTCAGCGCTGCAGCTCGGGCTTTCTTTACTTGGCTTCTGGCTGTCGTCCTAAGTTCGAATCAACGTTGCCAGGTGTATAGATGAAGCAACCGGTCATACGTGCGAGAGCAGTCCGTTACACAGTACCATTGCAAATGGGTTCGTATTCGGTCCAGTGAGTCTTGGCAAAAAACTAGTAGAACTCATCTAAGAACGACTGTCTTTTGATCTCGAAGATTTAGATGGTTTTGGGAGACTATAGAGCTCACCCGACTCCAAGAACGCGGTCCACACCTACTTTCAACGCCGAGAGTCGCCGAGGACTCCGCAAGCCGAACGGTGTCATGTCTGCTTAGTCAGGCTTCGATCACCCATACTTGTTCGTGAACTTAGTAACAGCAGACCTCCATGACCATGTTGCGCTCACTACTACAGACTTCTGCAAGTAACATCCCATTGACATATATTGTTATCCTGACCCTACTCTACAGTCCTTCTCTGCTCGGAATGTGCTTTTTAACCAAAGTCCCGCGTTCCGGCGATTCCTATCACAAGAAGCACGCGCAAAGATTCAAACTGCCGTCCAAGAGTCACCCGTCGTGTTGTTCATGAAGGGTAACCCTCAGATGCCTCAATGCGGCTTTTCTCGCGCAGCTGTCCAAGTCCTGGAAATCCAGGGCGTTCCTCCGGAGAAATTGAAGACCTATGATGTTCTGGAGGACTCGGAACTTAGGAGTAGCATCAAGGAGTTTTCGTGAGTCCAAAGCAACGTTATATTGTGAAATGGTCGTGTCTCAATCCACGCCATTGTCCCAGTGAATGGCCAACGATCCCGCAGATATACGTTAACGGGGAGTTTGTTGGTGGGTGTGATATCCTCCTCGGAAGTGAGTCTTCTTAGAGAAGCTTATCCGAAAGTGGATTATGTATACTAATTTCTCCGAAGTGCACCAGTCTGGGGAGCTAGAGTCATTGCTCGAGAGACACAACATCATCCCGAAAATTCCTACCGAGTCCTCGTCAGAACCTTCCTCATGATGTAACCCCATAACTATACATTTACCCCCTCGTTGCACTCCATAGACATCACGAAGCATATCTCAGTTGTTGATTTCGAATGTGAGCATACATTGTTCCACAGGAAGGCGTGGATCGGTGCTGTTGTGTTGCATGAACGAGTTAGGATTCGAGCCTCTGATCATTAGGGATACAGAAAAGGCTACTATGGTAGTATACTGCAATTTCGTGGGCAGTAGTGTGACGTTGAATGGATGACTAAGCAAAGCAATACATTTCTCGTTGGCACTTTGCCGCTTGCCTCGCTCAAGTTCGATTCAGACCCTTTCCAGATAATTGTCGTGTCCTCTCACCGACAATGTCTACCGCACAAGCACAGCAAGTTCGAGCACCTCCACATGCTCGTAACGTAGCCCAATTCCTACGGAGTAGCAAATCTGGTATGAAAATACGTGTGGGTGCTCTCAACGGCAAACGGGTAGACTACTTCAAAGGTGTGCCAAAGTTCTTAGCCTGTGCTTCTTGAGGTTTTCTGTCATTTTGACCATCAAACTGCCAGGGAAATCTGCCGTTAAAGCCCTTCTCTCCCCAGCCTACGCCAAGCTAAAAAATGTCCCGGCCGTGACGAACGAGACAGAGGCAGAAGCAGTCCTGACGTCAATCATTCCCTTTGCATTTTACCTACGTGTGGATCGTGGCAATCCCACTGGTTCATCGCCATCCGCTCCACGCCACGTCAGTGTCACCCCACAACAGTCGTTTGCGCAAGACGGCTACTTTGCATGGTTCTACGAGGGATCCCAGTGGACGACATACGCTGGCGGTTTGCTCATGGTGGCTATTATGCTCGCCGGCGTCATGTTCCCACTTTGGCCGCCCATCATGCGTCTCGGCGTGTGGTACATCAGTGTGGGGATGCTTGGCCTCATCGTTGCCTTCTTTGGACTTGCGATTGTAAGACTGATATTCTACGTGATTACCATCGTCGTTGCGCCTCCAGGTATATGGATATTCCCGAAGCTCTTCGCAGATGTTGGCGTGGTGAGCACTGTATCCCATGTCACGTGATCTGAGTCATTTGACGACTTCACATCACTACAGATCGAATCGTTCATTCCATTGTGGGAGTGGGATGTTCCGAAGAAAAAGGGTGGTAAGAAGAAGAAAGGCAAGACACCAGCAGGGAAAACTCCAGAGGAAAAGCTGGCTAACAACGGCGGAGCTTATATTGAAGAGGTTGTTGATAATGAATCCCCTGATTCCTCGCGTCCTGGAAGTCGGTCTGCGCGAGTGGAGGAGGTGCTGGACGAGGATTCGTGAAACGTGCCCGCAGTGGAGCTTTTGGACGTTTCACGCGGGTTATGTTTTGGGCTTGACCATATTGGCTTAGTATTGATGCGTTTCACTGTTCAGTCGCATTATTGCCATGGCCTTACTGGATAATGTCATACACGTTTTCTTTCAGCTTCATGAACAGTCTAATGCATCATCAGGTCTAGGTCTTGCAAGATACTATAGATATTTCATCGACGTCAACCTTGGTCGCCCATAGATAGCAGTCGACATGTTTTGGATGTCATTTAGATTATTTAACATACCCTAAGACTCACAAGTTGTGTGGGCAAACCAAGGGAACAACATACTTGCATTCAAGACACTGGTACATTGTCGTTAATGATCAATGATCTCCTTTGCTGTAACATCAATTAATCGATGATCGTGTTGACCCAGCAGTCGTCCCGGGTGGGGTTCTCCGAAGTCGTCGAAGTCGATCTCGGTGTAAGAACCGCGGATGGGTGTATTTTTATACCCAACGGTTGTTTGCGCATGGCGGAAAAAGAACACCGTGATCTACGATGTAAACCAGACAATTTAGCAACCTGGAAAACGTTATCCCTTCCCTTTCTTGTCCATACAGGCGGCGAGGGCGCTCTGCTATCTTCCAGAGCCTAGAGGTTTCTATGGTTCTTGAACGTCGATGAATAACAATCGAGGGCGATATAGTGCACGGAATCAATTGATAACGAATGCAGAGCTTCCGAGCTTCACCGTGTTCGGGCATACATGGAGGGAGTATAGGCCTTAAAATCTGACCTACAATGTTCTCCATCTTGCAGGATACATTGGAATCTTGAAAGATGAAGCACTGTGCAATGTATTACATACGGTTCGTGCGGCCCGAGTCACAGGGGCACAACTTGAACGCACATGCAAAGTAAGTCCGTTCATCGTGTCAATACACATCGTGTCATTGGTGCGCTCGCAAGGGCATGTCGTATTTATGGAGACTTGCCGGACGCAGTGTATCGCCGGGCCTGTGGTAACACCAGCCTAACGCAAACCGCAATCGAAACTGATCTTGTTACCCCTCAGTGTTTTTGCAGGGCTTGTCGA
>JBBPNR010001241.1:0-11992 GCA_038091015.1 Boletus vermiculosoides
GGCGATACCGGGCAGTGCAAGACGCATTGCGTCGAGTGTAAGCGTGCACGGGGATGCGCCAAGGCAGGTGGTCCAGTGACAGGGTGGTCATGTGTGGTATGTGGTCGAGGACAGGAAGGAAAAGACTGGGGGGGGTACCAAAACCGTAACACAGGGTGTCTGGTATCATGAAGTAGAAATGACGAGAAGGGTCATGGTAAACCAGGCAGTGGGATTGCAGGATATAGAAGGCCATTTGGGTAACATAGGTGTTGTAAGCAAACTGTCTACCTCAAGTGTGTTCAGCCAGCCCTAGTTACCTATAGAACATGTGCTGTATAAGTTTATATGTAGTGCCAAAATTCCAAACAAACTTTCCTTGTTTGAATATCTGGTATAATATGCACACCCCAGCATTTCGGCGAACATAGCTTACTTTGACTTAGACACAATTTCAGCAAACACTGGGGACTAGGAGGTGAGTACACAGAATTTGGATAGCATGGGTAATGCAGGTGAACCATCTCCTGGTTATATAACATGTACTGTACAGGTTTGTGGTGTCAAGACTCCTGATGAACTTTCATTTTGAATATCTAGTATAATGTGCCCATGCATGCTCAGCACAGTCAATGTACATATACGTTGAGCCACCTATAGTATAGTGGATGTGCACACCCCAACATTTTGGCAAGGATAGCTTACTCTGACTCAGGTACAATTTCGGCAAATGCCAGGGACAAGTGCATGAGTACATAAAACCAAAAAAAGCACTATCAGGTCAACTAGGAAGTATCACTGTACCAGGCATTAAACAATCATCAACCCTCATTCCTCAACCATTGCTCAGCCAGCCCCAGCATATCTTCAAAATGTTCGCCCACAACACTACAACAGAGATTCTTGGTGAGTCAATCTAATTCTCCCATGTCAGCAGTGATCATTGATAATGTTGCTTTTTAAAACTCTAGAATTTGATCCAGTATGTTCTTGTCAAAATTATTGTCTTTGCTGAACATATCCTTTTACAGAAATGTGTGTGATGTAATGGTGATCTGTTGGCAAAATGTCTGGTGACAAAGAGCAAAAATGGGTTAATTTCAGGGTGTGAAACCTGTTGACAGAAGCAAACAAAGTGTATAGCATTGCAAAAGGACACTGTCATCCAGCAAGGCAAGACTGTACTGCATCCCACAGGTACATGGAATAAACTGGCTGTGAAGAGGGTAAAATTCAAGACCCCAGAGAAAGTTCCAGATGATACTGGTGATGAAGTTGAGGAATCATCTCTGGTACCAGCTACAATGAAATACAAGGGGAAGGGGAAGATGCCAGCAAGCAGAGTGCTTCCCTCTCAAATCCAGGGGGGTTATTCAGTGTATGACCCAAAAACATCAAATATGAAGGTCAGGTTGATAAAGGTGATGCCTTGCCAACCTGGGGAAGAGAATGGTATTTTGCCAATACTGTTTCAGTGGCTTATGTGACAGCTGAACAATTTACAGTGATTGTTTCAATTAAAATGCCAACCCAGCATCACTTCAAAGAGTTGGAGAGACTCTGTGCTGAAATCGAGAGCTTGGGAGATGATGAAAAACTTGAGAAAGAGATTCAACAATTGAGATCCTCATTAATCCTCATCAACCAAGGAAGTGGTGGAAACATATTGCAGGGACAAGATGATTACTTGGTGGTGTTCAGTGTAGTGGTCAACACTTTGGCCAGCATTGAACAACAAGCAGAGGCACTTTCGGCAAAGGTCCAGCAGTTGAAGGCTTTGGTTGTGGAGGAAGAGAGGGAGCAGTTGAACCTCACCCAGTATTTGGGCCAGAAATGATCACCTGGATTGTAACATACCAAATATGTCATGATGAAGATATATGATGTTTATATTGTTCACTGGATGAAATCACACTAATCTTCTAAAGTGAGCCAGAGATAGGAGATATAATTAGACAAGAAACTGAAATGATGCAAATAGACCAAAGACCAAGTAAGGTACAAAGTCAGATAACTAATTGTTAGAGCTCAAAGGATACCAGTTCGGCAAAGGTATTACTTGATTCCCATTGGTCTCCTGCTGATCCACAACTTCTCCAACTCTCCTCATCAACGTCACCATGTTGTCCTCAAGTGGAGCTGATGTTTGCTGAAGGGTGGTGATCTCTTCATGTAAGTGTCAATCAGCATTGAGGTCCTGGAGCACTGCTGTCTGTAGGCAATTGAGCTAAGCCTGAGTGTCTTGGGATGTGCACTGGTTTCATAGTGCAATGGTCTCATCATACTTGATGCCCAGAGCAGACAGTGAAGTAACCTGCTTCTTTAGCTCCCCCTCCATCACTTTGTTCCTAAGATCAATCCTTGTGATGGTGCCTTCCAGCTCCTTAACTTGCTGGTCGAAATCGCTGATCTCGCCTTCTTCATTTATTACTACAGGTGCTGACTGTATCTAGATAGCAATCAGTCAATATGAGTAATGCATCTTGTGAGCCACTTACCTTTACCACCAATTCCCTTCTTCCTTTCATCTTGGATGGCCCAGAGATGGAAGTCTAGCAATGATACTCATTAGTAGCAAATTCAAATACCAATATATATAATACTTACCAGGTCAGGTTCAGGTTTGGGCTCAGTGGCCCAGTTATCTTCGCTCTCCTCTAACTCAGTGGCTTGGTCTTTACACTTATCTTTCACTGTCGCTTTAGGAACCTTTGCCTTCACCTCAACATCCCCTCTGCCATCTCCTGATTTGCGCCAGACAGCCATATTGTATTGTGAAGCAATGTCAGCCCAGCTTCCAGCTTCATAGATAATATTGCTGTCACTGTCAACGATCCCTGGAAGGTCCTGAATGATGTTACACTTTATCTTGTGATGGGCATGAGGACTGCAAGGCTTGAATTTTTTGTGGTTGGTGGTCATGCAAGTGGTACACAGGAGACCTCTTGATTCACAAGATTTACATTGCTGCATTGCATTAGTATATGAGTGATAGCAAACATTTGTGTGACTTACCGGACTATAAAACCACTCTCTCACCTGTTAATACCTTTTGCCATTTTGTCTGCCTCATACCTGCAGTCTCCTTGACATCCTCATGGTTCCCTTTTGCTGCTGTCATTTCACCAAGTTTGTTATTCACAAGATCCTTGGATGGCCTTTTGGTCCCACTGGTAAGAGAGGGGATTGATTGGAATCTCTTCCACCAATGTGTGGTGCAGTTGCCAAGGTGAGCATCAGCTGGGATCTCAGACCCTGAAACTTGTTCATGACTTCATTCTTGCCAAATATTTGATCCAAGGTTATAATTTCCTTGGATGACATTTGGAATTTCATTGCCATTTTGCTGATGATACAGGAAATCTGAACAGATGTGGAAATATTTTCTCGCTGAGGTCTGTGGAAGAAATTTGAAGCTATTGACACAAGATACATATGCAGTATACACAATGCCAAACAAAGTAAGGTAATTGTCTGTTGCTGACAGTGCTTCCTTGAGTTACTTACTTACTCAGGTTGTTGTCTGGTTCATGGCCAGGGAGCACAACAATTGTTGGTGCATTATACTGCACCCTTTGTCATCACACAGCATAGCATTCCACTTTAGTATGCCATCTCTGACCCTCTACCCTAGCCTCTGGAGATATATAAACCCCCAGTATAGTTGGTCATCATCGCCATCTCATCCCATGTCTTAGTCACCCTCATATCAGCCTCTTTCAGGTTCCAACAGTATCTTGCATTGGTAGCTTTATAGCTATGATGTATCCCAAATCAACATTCTGTGTGGTTTAGGAATGTGCATAACATGGTGCCATATGACCAACATTACCACTGACATTTAACATGCATGGAGGATAATAAGTGTTCTGAAGTGGAGAGAATATGGTACTCACATAATTTGCTGAATGACATTGATAATGGGATATGAACCAGCAAGATAATAGCAGACAGGATGAACAGGTACACTTGGAAGTCTTGACTGGTATCGTAGAATGGCAAATAGTAGCAAGGGGCTCACCAGTAAGCCAGTGAGGGGTAACCTATGCTAAAGTAACTAGGGTAGAGTAAGGATAAGCCAATTGGGGAGGCAGGAACTGCTGGCCAGCTGGGGTGGGCCAACTGGTGAGAGGGGACAGGGTTTTGTGGGCCACAAGTCAGTGGAATGGGCCAGTTGGTAAGGAAGGAACAAAGCTTCATGGGCCAACCAGTAATGTATGGGCCAATGGAGATTGGGCAGTCAGTGAGGAAGGGACAGAAATTTGTTGGCCAACCAGTGATGCACAGGTCAGTTGGGATTGGCCAGTTGATGAAGAAGGGACAATGTTTTGTTAGCTGACTGGTGATGCACAAGTGTTACGACTGGGAGTCGTACAAGTAGACATGAAGCGTAGAGCTGCCTTGAGCCTAACCCTTGTTGGTCCTAACGATGTAGGATACCTTTAGGCTTAACAGGAGCCTGGCAACGAACGATGAGGGATACTAGGAGAAGTATCCCGAGACAGATGACGACTGAAAGTCCAAGATATAGAAGGTCGGATGACCTCAACCAAGGCAAGAGTCTTGGGTAGTGAGGTCGACGTGGAAGAGGTTGGGTTCTCTGTCTAGGGGTAGAGAACCTAGAGACGAGCCAATGGTGACGAGCTGTGGATAGAGAGCAACGACTGAGTTGCTCGACCTTGAAGACCTTAGAGAGGATCTCTGAGGTGTGTCGACAGAGTCCTTCAACAAAGGAGGAAAGAGGGGAGGGCAAGGTAGAAATCAAGCAAGGGAATGTTGCAGGGAACAGATAATGAATACCACAAGAGTAATTGTAAGGTGTACACTTTAGATGTCAGATCAAGGTTATGTTGTGGTTTCTCTAAGAGCAACCACTAGCTGGACTTGACACAGTAGAACACCAACTGGCAAATGGGACAAGATGGAAAAAAGAATAGTCTTAGTCCTTAATCAAGGTTCAGCCCTGAACTGTAGACACCAGGTAGACACGATGACAAGTGGATTAGACTGAGGTGCTACAATATAATGTACAGGTTTATATACTGTTGAGAAGTGAGCACGGACCAAGTGCTGTAAATAGTAATATCTAAGTATGGTCAAATGAAAGTACACGGGTGTGGGAAGAAGAAGTTGATGATGGGAAAAAGAAGTATAGCATCATGAGAGAAGAGCGGAAATTAATAACACGTGCTATGACATCATTGTGATCAGGTGAGAGAGAGAGGTGTTCAAGAGGAGCTCAAACTTATATACCCTGGCCATAAGGGCTTTAGGGCAGGTATATCCCAATCTGGTAATGGTGATCCGTGCGCAGTCTAACCTAATATGGTAAGAGTCCATATCCATAAAAGAAAACCTGGAGTCAGTGTGGCAAGGTTATCGCCTAAAAAGGTAGGAGGGGTCTGCCGTGGGAAGTTCATGAGTGAAGGGATGTGTCATGGGAATCAGTGTGGTGCGACGTGTAGTGATGGCATGTGAGTGGTCACAAGAGCGACGCAAGGTAGTGGTGATGTTGAGGAGAGATCTGGTCTCAACTGAGGTGGGGATCGCCGAGGGCACAGGGGGACGGCTGTGCGAAGAAGTACCAGTGGAGGCGGTATAGCGGGAAGATCCAAGGCACTGCAAGAGGGCTGTGCAGGGGATTTCCAATGAGAGGGCATCAGGGCGGCCCTAGAGGAGAAGAAGGGTGGGAAGATCCCAGGGGGATATTCCAGGGAGGATCCGGGGAAGATCCAGGATAGGGGACACAGGAGGGCGGCTGTGTCCAGATGCACCAAGGGAGGGTAGTGCAAGATGCATTGCATCAAGCATAAACGAGCATGAGGATGTGCAAGGCAGGTGGTCAGGTGACAGGAGTGGTCATGTGGTGGGCACAAGATTGGGGACAAAGAAAAAGACCAGGGGTGTACCAGAATCGTAACAACAAGTCAATATGGTTAGTTGGTGAGGAAGAGACAAAAGTTGACAGCCAAGCAGTGATGCATAGGTCAGTGTGTATCAGCCAGTCTGTGAAGGAGAGACCAAAGTTGGTCAGCATATGTATGAATCAATGGAGATCAGCCAGTCAGCAAGGGAGTGATAAAATTTCGTTGGCCAAGTGGTGATGCATAGGTCAGTGGACATTGGCCAGTTGGTGAGGGAGTGATAAAATTTCATTGGCCAAGTGGTGATGCACAGGTCAGATGGGATGGGCCAGTTAGTGAAGGAACCACAGTGAGGGAGGGACAAAATTTTGTCAGGTTGGCCAACCAGTGTCAAATAGGGATGGGAGTGGGACAATGTTTTATGGGCCAATCAGTGATGCACAGATCAGTGGGGATGGCCAGTCAGTGAAGGAGGGACAAAAGTTCATTGACCAACCAATAATGTATGGCTCAATGGGGATTGGCCAGTCGGTGAGGAAAGGGATAAAATCTGGTGCAGTGCTGTCTGGGCCTGTTCATTTATTTACTATTGCCCTTGTGTCACTTATGGGCCCACCAGCAAACAATGGACTATATATTTAGTGGCCATCCTGTTATTTACAGTCATATTCCACATCAGCCGGCATGGGCTAGCTGGTCATTGGTGAGGAAATGACACATTGGCTGGCCAGTGTTTTGCAGAAAAATGTTACTGCTTTATGTGCTTCATCAATCCATCCATCCTCATTGTCGTTATCTGGACATATTTCAGCCTCTTCTTCCTCAATGGTATCAACTTCAGCCTCATCGTTGTCTTTGCTTCCAACCAGCTCATCCAGTTCTTTCTCCCATGCACTTCTGTCCAATTCCTTGTCAACATGTGTCTTTTTTATGTCAAATTGACAGATACAGTAAGTGATTTAGCAACAAGATTAATAACATGCAGGAAGCAGTGCATGTGGCTTGCTTCCCCTCCAAATGCTGGAAGCCACCATGCAAGCTCATCAATCATCTTGTCATTGTTCAATGCATTGTTGCAAGTCACACTCAGAATCTGCCTGCACATCAATATAAAGATATGCTCTTTGTTTGACTCCCTTACCTTGTCAACTAACTTAAACTTTTTTTAGGACCCTTGCAAACTCTGTTGCCAATTCAATGCCAGTATGAGACTGATCATATGTCAGTATGTTTTGGCTCCAATGTTAGGTAAGTACATTACCATTGCAACTTCCACAATATCTAACGGAAAACTTAACAGTAACCCTTTACATTCCAGATGGACTACAATCACCATGAATGCTCGGTGGTTAGGAGATGTCCAAGTGTCCATTGTGAAGTTGATATTCCCTTCTTATTCCTGGTATGTTGTTCAAAATCATTCTTTGTGCTTCAAACAGCATACTTACTTGTAACATCTTAGCAACCTGCTGGTGGGAATGTGCAAATACTTACCATACATCCCTCAAGACCATTTCTGCAGATGGTAGATAATATTCTGGCCATCCTGTTTTCATTAATGACCAGAATCCCTGATCTGTGACTATTTTGAATGGACACAGATCTTCTGACATCCATTGTACAATCTCCACCCTTCTCATACCATCAGCTAATATTGATTCTATCAGAATCTATGGGAGCATACCTCATCTGGGTGCATGTGTGTTGACAATGACTGTAAGTAATTTTTCCCTCTCCTTTCTGTTTGAACACTGCTGTAATTGTCCCATTTCACAGAATACCAGGAACAAGCTTCATGTGGATGTCATTCACATCCTTGGCATCATCAGCTACACTCAAGACTTCATCACCCCAGCACGACTTTATGTGCTTCCACATATTCCCTGTGGAACATGCATCCTTCTTGTCAAGGTATTATTTGATCTTTGTCTTACACCCATGGGTGCTGCACTTGAACTCATGGACCTGGTGGCCATCAAGTTCATAAATAACAGGGTTGGGATCAAAGAATATATAAATGGGTGAGGTCTGTTTGTTTTGCAAGTGTTCTAGATGTTTGATAAGTTTTTTTCGTCAGTGGAAAGCTTTCAGTTTGGATGGGACATACTGAGCTGCTCCTCTGGACTTTCTTCCAATACCTCAACACTTGGTGAATGTGATTAGGCACCCAACCCAATCTCAATGACTTCAGGAGATAATGTGTGCTCTCTCTCCACCATTCAGAGAATAGCCTGCTTGTGGACCAGGGCAACAACACATGCTGCCTTATTGCCATTGTTTTCGACAGTGGGGACAGGTTGTGCTTTTTCAATAGATGCTGTCTTCATGGCATTCTGTGTGGTGTAAAACAAGTAACAAATAATGTAGAAAGGGTGAGTACACTTGTCTCAAGGGGGTCCTGTAGAAGGGAAGTTAGAGGAGAAGGGTTAGCTACAACTGACCACAGCAGAATAGAGTATCAAGAATAGTCCTGAGTACACAATAATGAGGGAACACAAAGTCCAAAGTGGATTGAGTAAAATGATGAGCAGTCTGACCTAGAACAAGGGTTGGATAAATGATAATAAGAGCAATTCAGTCAAGGACAAGGACCAGATACTAAGACAAGGAAGGGAGTTGATCAAGGACAAGGACCAATGATGATGATGATAAGAGGAACTGTAGCAAGAAAGTTAGGAGTGGACAGAGATGATCATTTAGATCTAGGTACAAACTTTTTATAGTCCAGGCATTCCCAAGACTTTGGTAACTAGGTTACTAGAGAAGCATACTATAAGAATCTAGAGGTGGCAGTGGCTAATCATAATAGAAGTAAGAAGGAAACATAGGGAGAAATAGAAGGAACTATTAAAAAGGAAACAAGAAACAAGACAGTGAATTGAAAATGGTACCAGATCAAATTGTTATGACTATGACCAGGGGTAGTTGTACAAGTGGACACAAAGTATAGTCCACCTTATACCTAACTCTTGTTGGTCCTAACTTGTAGGATACCTTCAGGCTTAATGGGATGCCTGGTGATGGGCAACAAAAAATCTAGGGAGAGGATCCCTAGAACAGCGACTACTAGAGTCCCAAGGTAGATGAGGTCAGAAGACCTTGACCTAGGTGAGGGCTTGGGATAGCAAGGTCGACAGTGAAGAGATCTAGTTCTTTGGACAGGTGTAGAGAACCTAGAGACAAGCCAACATTGATGAGACATTAGTGAACAAGAGCAGGAAGAAGACTTCCTGGACAAGGGATGACCACAGTAAAGTGGTCAGTGAAGAGACCAATGAACCACTGAGGTGTGGTTCAGAGGGTTCTTGATGACAGTAATGGAGTCCTTCAACAAAGGAGGAAGGAGGGGAGGGTGAGGTAGAGGTCAAGCAAGAGGAGATTGCAGGGAACAGATGATGAATACCACAAGAGTAACCATAAGGTGTACACTTTAGGTGTCAGATCAAGATTAGAGAGAGAGAGGCATTAGAACAGAGTTCTAACTTATATACCCCAGCCATAAGGGCTTTAGGGCAGGTATATCCTATCTGGGTAAGAGGTCTGTGCACAGTCTGTTATGGTTGAGAAGGAGACCCCTAATCAATTTCCTTCTTCGTCTCCTCCTCCTCCTCTCCCAACCCCAAGCCCTTCATCGGTCACCCCTCCTCCTCATCTCGACCATCCCAGCGCCTCCCTTTTCTCCTCCTTGTTCTCTGACCTCTGGGATTACCAAATCCCAACTGCCACGTGGGCCGACTTGTTAGATGAATCCCTTTTTGAGGAATGAGGCTATTCCTGACGATGACAGAGATCTCCACCACCGCCCCCAGGTACTTCCTTCCCCCACTGCCTCTTGGACTTCCTCTTTTATCCTTGACTCTTACTTTATTTCTTCTGATTCACTTGGACACTGCCTCCTCCACAGCCTCTCTCACGGCTATGCGTTCCCCCCACTTACATATATCCTGCTCGTTTACCTCACATGCCTCGCGATGCAACGCGTCTCCTTCCTTATTTATCCTTCAAACTCCAATACCTGCCCTAGAGTCCCCAGTATATATATTAGAGCGCTGCCTGTATACTCCTTTCTACTTAACCTTGATATACACCATTTCATGTAGTCAAACCGTTCCTCGAGACCTCCTCCCTTGTGCCTCGCCTCTCCTCTGCCTCATCCTCCACTCTTCCCACTCTGGGCCAGTCCCAGTACTGCTAGCTTAGCTAGGCCGTTCACACTTAACTCCATCACGGAGGTGACCAAGTGTAGGAACAAGGTTCTGACTTAACTCCATCGCAGAGGTGACCAAGTCGAACACGACACAGTTCTATATGAATGTGTACCATTGTTACTGGTCGTAACACAGTCTAACTTAAATATGATAAGAGTCCATATCCATAAAGGGAAACCTGGCATCTGTGTAGCGAGGATAATGAGAGGAATGGCAGGAGAGTGCTGCCACAGGAAGGTCATGACATGGGGATGCATTGTGGGAATCAATGTGGTGTAATGTGTTGTGATGGCACATGAGTGATCACATGAGTGAACTGAGGTCCAGGTGCAACATGAGAAGAGTGGCAATATCAAAGTAAGATCTGGTCTCAACTGAGATGGTGATTGCCAAGGGAGCACAGGAGGGCAGCTGTGCAAAGGGGCACTGGGAGGGCAGTGTAGTGAGGCACTGGGAAGGAGGGCAGTGCAGCAGGAGGATTGGGAGGATCAGGATCAGGAGCACAGGAGGATGGCTGTACAAAGGACACTGAAGGAAGGCAGTGTGATGGGAAGATCCAGGGGGGAATATTCCAGGGAGGTTCTGGGGAAGATCCAAGATCGAGGAAAGCATAGGAGGGTGGCTGTGTGAAGAGGCACTGAGGGGGGGCAGTGCAGGAGGGCGGTGCCAGGCTGTTGGCAAGATGCATCATGTCAAGCATAAACAAGCACAGGATGCGCTGGTGGCGGGTGGTCCAGTGACAGGAGTGGTCACATGATGGGCACAGGGTTATGGGAAGAGGAAAAAGACTGGGGGTGCACCAAAACCATAACACAAATACTGTATGTAGTATCCAGTATAGCTCAAACAACAGATACATGGTACAGATAGGTGATACTGTATTGGATAGAAAAATAAGGGCTTGACTTATCTTGGACTGGACATAGAGGACACAGAACACAATGGAGATTACTTGGAGGATGTCTGAATGAAGGGGAAAGGACAGGATATAACTGTAGGGAGCTAGAGGCTCCTACAGCGGCTCTGCCTGTGCCTTTACTTGCAGTACTACTATCACTGTTTTTCTGCTTCCTTGAGACCATGGCAACCTTTTCATCAACAGCAGCTTTGGCCTTTTCAGTCATCTTTGGGATATGCTTTGCTGGCTGCAAGAATGTGTTGGGCTGTGGCATGGTAACTTGGGTGGGAGGAGACTCAAGATGACATGTCAGTTTAGCCTTTGCTTAGGCTGTCAAACCACAGAGCTTGTTTTCTCACCATAACACAACTCTATTTGTGGAGAACAACCTAGTATCTCCATTCTAACTATAATTAGTCAATATAACTATCATATCCCAAAATTCCCTAAGTACAACTCCATTACATTACTGTGAACTCCAGTGCATTCTTCTTAGAGACACAACTCCTGACCTCCAGACTTTCTTATATATCTGTTTATATCCACCTCCATTACATTCCATTCCTCAACTATTCCCATTCATTTTAGTTCCGCTTCTTACTTGTCTCCGAATCTGTGTCTCGCTTAGAAGCACAGCTCCAGCAACACTTGTACTCCAAACCTTTACAAACTCTATGAACTCTGTTACTAATGCTATGCTCCTCCATACTATATATACTCCAAGATCCTCCTGTAAACTCCTCAGTTCAAATATTAGTTTATCCTCTATTCCTCTCTGACTGAGTCTTGACAACTTGCCTCTGAAACATCCACTTGACTTGACATTCTAATGTCTTAAGTCTTACTACCTCTGACACTCCGAAATATGGGACTCAAGACTTTGCTCCAAGTTGGAGAACCTGCAGTGCATGGTGTTTCTCCAAATACCTGTTGCATGGGTACAGGTACATAGATGGGTATCACAACCTTGTACTCTATCCATACCCACAGTGGGTATAGATATCATACCCACACAGGTTACCCATACCCATGACACTGCCTAC
>JBBPNR010001242.1:0-11991 GCA_038091015.1 Boletus vermiculosoides
AGGTATAACCTTAATCTTTTGTTACGACCTGTAACAATGGTACATGTTCATGTGTCGTTGACTTGGCCTCTCCAACAAGGAGTTAAGTCAAGACCTCGTTCCTACCCTAGGTCGACTCCTAATAGGAGTTAAGGGTGAACGGCCTAGCGATAGCTAGCAGTACCTGGACTGGCCAGGAGTTGGAAGAGTGGAGGATGAGGCAGAGGTGAGGCGAGGCACGAGGGAGGGGATCTCAAGGAACAAGAGTCCACACGAAATAGTGTAGATTAAGGTTAGAGAGAAAGGAGTATACAGGCGATGCCCTAATATATATAGTGAGGACTCTAGGGCAGGTATCAGAGTCCGAAGTATATATATGGAAAGAGACGCGTCGCGTCGCGAGGCATGTGAGATAAACCAACCATGAAGTAAAGGAAATATGAATAGCCATAAGAGAGGATATGAGGAGGCAGTGTCTGAGCGAGTCATAAGTTATAAGTAACGAGTCAGAGAGGAAAGGAAACTGCTGAAGGCAGTGAAAAAGGGAAGAATCCGAAGGCGGGGAAAGGCGGTGTACCGGAGATGTCCTGTCCAATGGTCTAAGCCTCAAATAGAGACTCATCCAGCAGGTCAGCCCATGTGGAGGAAGGGATGTCATAGTCCCTTAGGTCGGAGAAGAGGGAGGAGAAAAGGGATGCACCGGGATGGTCAAGATGAGGAGGTGGGGAGACCGACGAAGGGATTGGAGTCGGTAGACGAGGAGGAGGAGACGTAGAAGGAAATTGGTGAGGGGTCTCCCCCAGAACCGTAACAGCAAGGGTAAAGAGGAAGGTCCAGGGTAAAGGGTAGAAGATCTAGATGTGGCAACTGGGCTACAAGGGTAAAAGAGAAAGGTCTAGGCAAGGTGACCAGGCTGGGGTTAGGCCAAGGTGCACAAAGATAGGGGTGTCAAAGAAAAGAGAATCAAAGGAAAAGCATAGTGGCGAAGATTAAGTGAAGAGAGGAAGGTAAAGTGAAAGACAAGGTAAAAGGAAAAAGGTGGTCTTCCCTGGCATAGGGATGAGTTGTAACAGTTGGGGCAGAGCCCAAACTTTGTTTGAGTTATGTAGCATTTGAATCTCACATGCTACCTTAGGGTGGGTAAATGTGACCTCAATGGCTGTGTTACTCTCAGTACCTCAAGCTGGCATATGGAAACTCAAGTAAGTACTTATTATTTCTGGACAGCACTCATTGTCTACATGGTATAGTGATCAAATATTGTGGCTTACATTATTCTTGAAGATGGGGGCAGCCCCTGTTTCAACTGTCTCACCATTGCCCTCACTTTGTCTTTTCATTTTATTGTCTCTTCATTCCTCTATTTCTCTATTTCTCTATCTCTGTTATGACTGGTATAACAATGGTATAATACACATCTGAGCATGTCAGAGTTCCCTTGCTCTGGGTCAACTTGTGCAAGAGTTTAGAGCAGGAAGTCTGGCAGGACTTGGGCTGGCCAAGTGTGGTAATGAGAGGAGGGTGGGATAGAGCTGAGGTCAAGAAATAGGGGGGAGTCTCAGGAAATGGTTGACACTACCCAGATAGGTATATATCAAGGTTAGAGTTATGTACAGGCAGTGCTCTAATATATATACTAGGGAGTTTAGGGCCAGGGTCAGAGTCCTTGTAAGTCCTAAGTAGGAAAGAAGTACATTACAATGTGGTCATATGTAGGTAAATGGAGGGATAAAAGGGGAACACATAACCTATAAGGAGAAGGCTATGTAGGAGGGGTGATGTCTGTCAGAAACAGTCAGAACCGAGTCAAATAGATAAAAAAAATGCCCAAAGGCAATAACAGGAAGAGTCCAGAGGTGGGGAAGAAGAAGGCAATGGCAAGGCATAGCCTTGCCCTAGCCCTTGAAGAGGGACTCATCTAGCAACTTGGCCCAAGTAGTGCTAGGGATGTTGTAGTCACAGAGAGAAGTGAAGACTTCCTCAAAAAGAGGAAGGCTGGGGTGGTCAAGCATAAAAGATGGTGAAGAATCATTGTGGAGTAGAGGAGGAGAAGGAGAAAATGACAGAGATTCCTCAATATTTGTAACAATCTCACTATCTCACCATCTCATTGTCTTGTCATCTCACCCTCACTCCATCTTGCTGTCTCATCTCACCATCTCATCTTGTTGTCTTGTCTTGCCATCTTGTCTTGCCATCTTGTTTTGCCATCTTGTCTTGTCATCTCACTATCCCTTCATCCCTCTGTCCTTCCATCTCACTGTCTCACTGTCTCACTATTACTCCATCTCATCATCTCACTGTCTTATCATCTCACTGTCTCATCATCTCCCCATTGTTACGAATTGTCATCATGTTTACTCTTTTCCTCTTGTCTTGAGTTACCTATGTTCTCCATTGTTATCTACTGACAACCTCGTTTGAACACTGCCATTGTCAAGTTATTTTCCTTTCTTTTCTTTGCTGACCTAATCCATACTTTCCATCACATTCCACAATATTCCATCATCTGTCAGCACATCCTTACCAAGCATTCCCTATCTTTCTATGAAGTTCTATTTATGCCTGTTTGTTCTTCATTCTTGTTTCGTATTTAAACATTCATAGTTCTACTCTTGTCTTCAAGTTGGACCTACTCAGTATAACCACATCCTTGTCCTTGAACCTCTGCTCTCTAAGTCATTGTTGTACTTTTGAGTCAACGCTCTTTGTTTACCCTTGTCATTGTAGAAGTCCTACAATCCCTCTGTCCTAGTGGAAGTTCCCTAGGATTGTTCCCTCTAAGTCGTTATAGAAGTCCTACAACTCCCAAGTCCTATTGAACGACCAAGTCTACTGCTATCCCTACCAGGGCTAGTTGTAACAAAAGGTCTAATTTTGCCTGAAGTCACCGCCATTGTAGTCTTTCACCATTTCCTCTCAACTTCCCCCCTCAACCTCTCGCTGGTGGCGTGGACCCCCAGGCAAAGACTCTGAACCATCAAACTCTGAGCAGGGAGAACCCTCTCCTGATTCCAACCCTGACCTTGCACTCCCATCCTTTGAAGATTGAGACGAGACTTTAGATCTCTCTCATAAATTTTCCTCATCATTACATCTCCCTTGACAACCAACCCCACCTTCCCCTACTCCCACAACCTCCAGACCCCTCTTTCCTATTCCACCACCCACTCCTCCACTTCCACCTCCACCACCCCCACCACCATTTCCTTGACCCCTTCCCCTGTTCTTTCCACACATCCCCCCACCAACTGTTACGACTTCGACCCACAGTCGTAGAAGTAGACACGAAGTGTAGAACCACCTTGTAACTCTTGTTGGTCCTGACTCGCAGAATACCTTCTGGTTTATTGGGAACCAGGCAACGAACAACAAGGGATATTACGGAGAGTATCCCTAGGAGGACAATGATGGACAAGTTCTCCTGACTGGGATGGAGAACCATGAGACCAACCAATGGCAATGAGTCGTTGGTGAGAGAGCAATGAAGAGTTGCTCGACCTTGGGGACCTAGATGAAGTCTAGGTTGTCAATGGAGTCCTTCAATGAAGGAGGAAAGAGGGGAGGGCGAGGTAGAGGTCAAGCAAGTGAATGTTGCAGGGAACGGATGATGAATACCACAAGAGTAACTGTAAGGTGTACACTTTAGGTGTCAGATCAAGGTTAGAGAGAGAGAAGTGTTCGAGAGGAGCTCGAACTTATATACCCTGGCCATAAGGGCTTTAGGGCAGGTATATCCCAATCTGGTAATGTTGGTCCATGCACAGTCTAACCTAATATGGTAAGAGTTCATATCCGTATAGGAAAATCTGGAGTCAGTGTGGCAAGGTTATTGCCCAAAAAGGCAGGAAGGGTCTGCCATGGGAAGTTCACGAGTGGAAGGACGCGTCGTGGGAATCATCGTGGCACGACGTGTTGTGATGGCACGTGAGTGGTCACAAGAGGGAAGTGAGGTCATGGTGCAACACGAGGGGGGTGGCGATGTTGAGGGGAGATCTGGCCTCAACTGAGATGGTGATCGCCGAGGAGCACAGGAGGGCAGCTATGCAAGGAAGACACCAAGGGCAGTGTGGGGACAGCTACCAGAGAGATCCAGTGGGTAGCGGTAAGGCTGTGAAAGCCAGGGTCAGTAGGATGAAGGGCAAGCCAGGCTGTTGCAAGATGCCTCGTGTCAAGCATAAACGAGCGCAAGAATGCGCCAGGGCAAGTGGTCCAGTGACAGGAGCAGTCTTGTGATGGGCACAGGGTTGTGGGATAAAGAAAAAGACTGGGGGTGCACCAAAACTGTAACACCAACTATGTCCCACAAACCCACTGAACTCCACATCGCCACTCCTGAGAAATATGATGGCTCCTTTGAGACCGCCCTTCAATGGCTCCACACTGTCCAATTCTATCTCCATGTAAACAAAGACACCTACAAGGACGACGATAAACAAGTTGCCTTCGCCCTCTCATACATGACCTTTGGACCAGCCCTTACCTGGACAACCACCTTTCAAACCAAATGTATCACTGGAACTACCATCAACCTGGCAACCTTTGCTGATTTCATCACTGAATTTAAAAAATCCTTTGAACACAAAGACATCACTGGGAACACCATTGCCTGGCTCTCCACCCAGAGAATGACCAAGGGGAAGAACAGAACCTTCTCCCCCTTGTTAAACCAATATGTCTCCAAATTCCAGAACTACGCTGGAAGAGCTGGAATCACCAACCCAAACATCCTGATTGGGTATTTCTCTGCTGGAATTCCCCCTTTCCTTATGAAAAGAATCATGACCATGGACACCATCCCTTCCACCATCACCGAGTGGTACCCAAAAGCCATTCATTTCCAAACCCAATGGGAGCGAGCCAACGAGATAGCTTGATGAAGCTCCAAACCCTACCAGATGACCTACCACTCCTTTTCCTTGATGTCCTCTCCTTCTAAGCCAAAAGACCCCAACGCCATGGACGTCAATATGATAAAGATGTCCAAACTCACCTCTGATGAAAGAAAGAGATATATCAAGAAAAAGCTATGTTTCCGATGCCGAAAACCTGGTCATCTCAGCACCATCTATACTGCCTTCTCAAAGACACCATTCGAGAAAAAGGTTCAACAAGTAGTTGAAGAAAGAGAGACCCTCCCAAAACTTGAAGACATTGAGGAGGATGACGATGAAGCAAACATCAGGAGGATCTCTTTCTCAAATATGGATTTTTAAATAGGGAAACCCAGTCAATGCAGGCTTTCCCTCCTTCCTTGTGTGCTGTAACTGTACAATCTATGATAAAATCTATGCAAATTCCAGTTCAACTCATTGTACCATCGCACATCCTTCAAACTATTGAATCCTCCACCCTTGTAGACAGCAGTGCAGATATCTCCTGTATTGACTGGGACTTTGTCAAGAAACACCAACACCCCCTCATGAAACTAAAAGAACCCCTACATGCCAGGAATGCCGATTCTTCCCACAACAAGAATGGCAATATAAAATTCACTTGTGAACTCTTCGCCTCTTTCAATGGGATTGTCCACCAGGTAACCTTCTATGTATGTTATGGCCTGCAGCTAACAAAACCTAATTCTTGGACTTCCCTGGCTGAAGTCCACCAACCCCACCATCGACTGGTCCACCCAAACCCTCCTCATTGAAGAATCCACTGACCAGTCTAAAGATCTTTACCTGAGTCACTTCTCTGACTCCAAACGACATAATTCCATCTATTACAGACCCCTTCCTTGACAACCATGTCACATCAACATTGACTCCATCTCTAACTACCACCTTGAAGGGTACCTCCAACAAGAGACTAAGAAACAGTTCATCAACTGTGCCCTCAACAATAGGGCTGTTCAGCGGATCATTCATTGCAATAACTGCTTCGTCCCTAGAGGTTCCCCCCTCATTGCCAAACTGACCACTGCCACTAAACTCACCATGGAAACCAAAAAGGCTAAAACCAAACCTACCCTTCCCCCAGAATACCAACAATTCACCCCTGTCTTCTCCAAAGAAGCCACCAACCATGTTCCCCCCTCTCGCTCTTACAACCATGAGATTAACCTTGATGAAACTTTCACCCTGAAAGTAGGAAAGGTTTATCCTTTCTCCCCCAATGAACAAGAAGCCACAGAAACCTTTCTAGCTGAAAATCTCACATCTGGAAAAATCTGTCCTTCCAACTCCCCCCAAGCCACCCCCTTCTTCTTCATGAAAAAGAAGAATGGAGACCTTTGCCCCTGTCAGGACTATAGGTACCTGAACAAACATACCATCTGAGATGCCTACCCTCTCCCTCTCGTCTCTGACCTCATGAACAAACTACGAGGCGCCAAAGTCTTCACCAAGTTTGACATCTGATGGGTGTTACAGATAAGGAGGAGACCCCTATTCAATTTCCTTCTATGTCTCCTCCTTCTCGCCCACCAACTCCAATCCCCTCGTCGGTTACCCCTCCTCTCCATCTCAACTATCCTGGAGCCACTCTCTTTGCCTCTCTGCTCTCCAACCTACAGGACTACCACATCCCAACCTCCACATGGGCTGATCTCTTAGATGAGTCCCTCTTTGAGGGATGAGGCTATCCCTCTCCTGACGGCATCTCCATTATCGCCTCCGGATACTTCCCCCCCTCTTCTCTGCCTCTCAGACTTCCCCTTTTATCTATTGACTCTTACTTACTTGTTCTGACTTGCACAGACACTGCCTCCTCCATAGCCTTTCTCATGGCTATGTGTCCCTTCTTTTATATCCTGTTTGTTTATCTCACATGCCTCACAATGCGATACATCCCTTTCCTTATTTATCCTTTGGACTCCAATACCTGCCCTAGAGTCCCCAGTATATATATTAGGGTGCCGCCTGTATGCCTTTCTTTCCCTAACCTTGATATACACTATTTCGTGTAGTCAAACCCTTCCTCAAGATCCCCTCCCTCATGCCTTGCCTCTCCTCTACCTCATCCTCCCCTCTACCAACTCTGGGCCAGTCCCAGTACTGCTAGCCGATGCTAGGCCATTCACACTTAACTTCTTAATGGAGGTGACCAAGTGTAGGAACATGTACCATTGTTACTGGTTGTAACAAAATATCAAGGTTATACTTTACCAGTGCTACCAAGCCTGAACCCCCTGGAGACTACCTGGTGGTAGTCTAGGTACCGAGCAAGACGAGGTCCATACACCTAGACTCTCTACTCTATAGAGATAGAGAAGCCTCTTCTGATGAAGAGCAACACATCTCCCCACCCCAACCTAATCCCCTGTCCTCTGCCTTTTCTCCCATCCCCCACTCCAACTCTCCCCAATCCTCTAGAAGGATTAGTTCTCAGCCAAGAACCGGAGCCTTCACCCCTCCTCCTCATCAAACCACTCCATCTCCTGCCCTATCCAGAGCTTCTTCCAGTGGCCACCACCACCAACCCAAGATACAGGTTGATGTCCCCATCCAACCTCCCATCTTCAAAGCCCCTAAAGAAGACTCTTTCCCTGACGATGACAGATGAGCATATGAAAGTTTTATTAGGAGAACTGATCTCCTCCCAGACCCACCCAATGACCCTGAACCAGAAGACAAAGATGACAACGAAGACGACAACAACATGCCCAGAGTTAAAGCTGCTCTATCAGAGGAGTTCTCTGGAGAATCCACAGATGCAAACCAATGGCTCATGGCTATGGAGGGCTACTTCACCCTCAACGATACACTCAGAGACCTCGCCAAGGCATATGTCTTCCTTAATAGAATGCAGAAAGAAAAAGGAAAGGCCTTCGCAGAAGTGTGGCTTGCCAAAATTAAGGATGGCAAGATATCCCACAGACAAACCCACTTTGGTGCAATCAAGGAAGCGTTCACCAACACCTTCACCCCTTATGACACTGCTGCCCAGGCACGAGTGGAACTCTCTTCACTCGTACAGGACACAAGAGACCCCAGAGAATTTGAGAAATATGTCTCAAGCTTCTTGCTCCTTTCCATACAATCCAAAATCACCGATCTCAACGTGCTCTTGGAATGGTACCTGCGAGGACTTGACCCACAGATCACCACCCAACTCACCATGTCCAGAACTCTCCAAACCACCACCTCGATGGAGGACGTCTACAAGAAATCGTCTGAAATCAAAGGGAACTACAAACGGATCCGAAATATCAGGAGAGGACTAAAACCGGCTTATGGAGGCCATGCTCATGCTCATGATCCCAATGCTATGAATGTTGATAAAATCACCCTCAGTCCTAGCCAACATTTCAAGTGTATCCAGGAGCATAGGTGTTTCATTTGCAAGAGGAAAGGGTGTTCTATGAAGAATCATCCAGGCTATCAGAAGAATGACAGTCTGCCTACTGGAGCCAGAACCAGTGCAGTGGAGACCCTACCCCCCATTGGGAGACCATCCTCTACCACCTTGGACCTGCTGGATGAATTCATTAAAGACCTTTTGTGTGGGCAAAGTCAGGACAAAATTTTGAGGACACTGAGGTCCTCCTTTGACATGACCCTTGACAAAGAGGGTGTCCCTTTGGAGGGACAGGAAACCGCTATATGGGACAATGAACATGTCCATGTCCTCGAAGCCCAAGAGGAACCCACATCTGTATCTCTGACCGGTAACCACCCTGATGGGAGAGATACGAGGGCACCCAGTGGTGCAACGAAGAGCTCCCAAGCGCTGGTGCATTTTTAGGAGAAAGGGCTGAACCAACGTCGGTACCTTCCGTAACGATTGCCCCTGTATTTATTTCCAGATCGAGATCAAATTCTATTCATATTCCCCTCTCAATCTGGAAGCAGGATGGCAAAATCATTGGCACACGCGCACTTTTGGATTCTGGAGCTACGGGCTGCTTTATCAACAGGGAAGCAGTCAGGCAGTTAGGATTGCCTATTGCCAGATTACACCAGCCTATCAAGGCCTGGAATGCAGATGGTACTGAAAACCAGTTGGGTATCATCAAATTCAAGACAACGGTTGTCTTGGATTATGAAGGAATAAAGGAACAGCGGGACCTTTATATCCTGAACTGCAGCAAGGATGACATCATCCTCAGAATTCCTTGGTTCCGATCAATCAACCCAGATGTTCACTGGATGGAAGGGCGTGTAATGATCACGCCTTCCAGATATCGAGACACTGTGGGCGCCAACCCCAAGGTCTTGAAACAGAGATACCTAATAAGGTATCTAGGCATGGACGATGAAGAACAGATAGAGCAAGAACTTGCTGAAGGGTTCAGGAAGTGGACACCTGTCCAACGCACTAGGTTCTTTCGTGTCTTTGGAGATATACCAGAGTTCGTATTGAGACAAACTACACTATCAATGGCGATAGCACAACAGCAAGACAAAGCGACCACCACGGTTCTCCTGGCCTTCTGGGACTACAAGAACATCTTTAACAAGAAGGACACAAAACTACCTCCCTCCCGGCAGTACGATCACACCATAGAGTTAAAGGACTCTTTCGTACCATGGTGTGCCAAGGCCTATCCGCTCAACCCGGCTGAGCAGCAGGCTTGCAAGAAGTTTGTCGAAGAACACCTGAAGAGCGGCAAAATTACCCTGTTGAAATCCCCCCAAGCTTCACCTTTTTTCTTTGTCCGGAAGAAAGATGGGAAGCTCTGACCATGCCAAGATTATCAGTACCTCAATCAACACATGATCAAAAACGCTTACTCTCTCCCCCTTACCTCAGACTCGTAGACAAGCTCAAAGAGTCTACAATGTTCACCAAATTCAATGTCCGATGGGGATATAACAACATTCTGATCAAGCCAGAAGACCAGTGGAAGGCAGCCTTTCTTACCCCTCTGGGATTATTCGAACCCGCCGTCATGTTCTTCGGAATGTGTAACTCCCCTGCGACTTTCCAAGCCTTTATGAATGACATCTTTGGAGACTATATTGTGGAAGGATGGCTTATTATCTATATGGATGATCTTCTCATTCACTTGAAGGATGCGAAGCTACACGAGGAACATACCCAGAAGGTCCTCCAATGCTTTTGGGAACATGACATGTTTCTCAAACTGGAGAAGTATACCTTTGCCGCACCCAAGGTGGAATATCTGGGAATGATTGTCAGTAAAGATGGAGCGAAGATGGACCCCGCCAAACTTAAGGTGATCAACGAATGGCAAACCCTGGTAGACATGAAGGATGTTCGGTTCTTCCTAGGATTCTGCAACTTCTATCACAGATTCATCCCATCCTTCTCCACCATTGCATGCCCCCTCATTGACCTCACCTCGAAATCGCAGCCTTGGCACTGGGACGCTCCCCAAGAAACCGCCTTTAGATGTTACGACCTGTAACAATGGTACACATTTGTGTGTCGTCGACTTGGCCTCTCCAACAAGGAGTTAAGTCAAGACCTCGTTCCTACCCTAGGTTGACTCCTAATAGGAGTTAAGGGTGAACGGCCTAGCGATAGCTAGCAGTACCTGGACTGGCCAGGAGTTGGAAGAGTGGAGGATGAGGCAGAGGTGAGGCGAGGCACGAGGGAGGGGATCTCGAGGAACAAGAGTCCACACGAAATAGTGTAGATTAAGGTTAAGAAGAAAGAGGGATACAGGTGGCGCCCTAATATATATACTGAGGACGTTTAGGGCCGGTATCGGAGTCCGAAGTATAAATAAGGTAGTGACGCGTCGCATCGCGTAGCACGTGAGATAAACAGACCGTGGATAGAGGGGATACGAATAGCCATGAGAGAGGCTATGAGGAGGCAGTGTCTGAGGGTTGAGTCATAATAAGTAAGAGTGAGTCATAGGTAAAAGGAGACTGCCGAAGGCAGTGGAGAAAAGAAAGGTCCGAGGCGATGCAGAAGGAAGAGCCCGAAGGCTATGGAGAGGCGGTGTACCGGAGATATCCGTCCCGATGGACTAGGCCTCGAAGAGGGATTCATCCAGGAGGTCGGCCCACGTGGTAGCAGGGATGTCGTAGTCCCCTAAGTCGGAGAAGAGGGAGGAGAAGAGGGAGGTGCCGGGATGGTCCAAGAGAGAAGGTGGGGTGACCGACAAGGGGATTGGAGTCGGTATGCGAGGAGGAGGAGACGTAGAAGGAAATTGGTAAGGGGTCTCCTCCAGAACCGTAACAAGATCCAGGACCGGGACACAGGGGGACGGCTGTGTCAGGAGGCACTACGGAGAGGCATGCAGGAGGGGGTGAAGCTGGGCTGGTAGGATACGTTGTGTCATGAACAAGCGGAGGATGCGCTGGGGCGGGTGGTCCGGTGACAGGAGGGTCATATGGTAGGCATGAGGTTGGGGGATAAAGAAAAAGACCAGGGGTGTGCCAAAACCATAATAGTCATGTGTGCTCACCCATGTCAGTTTCACTTTCTCTAGAGCCACTAGATGGACTCGCGCTATGGACACACTTTGTTTCTTTTCTCTTTCTCTGATCGGATCTGAGATCCAATCCTGATATGGTTATATTATTTCTCACATTCATCTCTGTCATGCTTCTATTTCACTCTCACCATCAACATGTGTATTTAATCACCGCTCCTTCCATTCCACATGCCTATGCCTCACATATTTAATTACTGTTACCCTATGCCCTAGATCAGTAGATCTAGACACAACATGTACACACACAGTATGAATATATAAACCCAGAGGACTATGGCTGGAATCTCCGGTCTAGTCTCTTTGGATACTTCCATCTAAAGCAGGACTCAGGAGACCTTAGAGCTCACTTCATATTCCTCCCTTTTCCCAGTCTTTCGACTCGATATCGATAGTTTGGTGTTGCCTGAAGCATAGTTGCTTTAGATCATTTCACTAGACTAGACTCTACCTTTACACTTCACCCTTCACCTCTGTCACATGTCCTAGCAAGTTCGTGGACACCCAGTTTATCTCTCCTTTACAGACAAGCTCACAGTGGGCTTAGTGCCTATCATCTGTTGGACCATGAACAATGAGGCACATACCAAAACATGGAATGGTATTCAAACATAGATATAAGTATTGTACTCCCCCCCTCTCACCACCTCTCATCCTGTTAC
>JBBPNR010001243.1:0-11989 GCA_038091015.1 Boletus vermiculosoides
AAGAGGCAACTGTGAAACTCACTGCCAGCCAGCCTGGTTCAGCTGATTACATTGGTCACCATTGGAAAGCAGCAGCCAAGCTCTTTAGGAAGCTCAGCGAAGATGAGATTGCAAGGTTCAAAGTGATCACTGAGCAATGGAATACTCAAGGCACTCCTGCCAAAGTGTAGGAGAAGTAAGTGTCTACTCAGTATCCATGTATGTAATGCACGTTGTAAAGTTAATAAAAAGTGTGTGTGGGTGCAAGGGGAGAGTCGTCCCAAGGGGTTTGTCGTCGGGTTGTCAGCCTGAAGGGTTTGCTGGACTGACCACGGCGCATTGCTGACAAATATTACTAAAAAAGGAAAAAAATGTGTGACGAAGACGAGGTGGATAGAAAAATCCAGTCAAGGATGAGGACTGGATACGAAATAAATGGCCTAGGATGAGGGCCGGATATGATACAAATGAAAGCAAGACACGAAATTTTGGGTGAGTGATCAATGCGGGGGAGCAAAAACTCCATTTCAAGTTGAAATACAAGGTTTTTATAGTCCAGGTTATGACCCAGACTTGTTGTAATTATGGAAATAAGCTATAAGGAAGTATTGCTTTGAGCATAAAAATAATGTAGCTAAAAGAAGGGGTCCGACTATGGAAAGCTAAAACTAAGGCAGTCCAAAATAGGAAATGCATGTGGACAAGTGGAAAGGTGAGCGGATTAGGTCAGATAGGGGGAATGTAACCCTAAAATGTATGTACACCTTACAATGTTTCAATTCTATGACCATAGAGAGCAAAAGTGGAAACCTATGGAAGAGGTTCAGTATCAGGATGTTGATGTTTTGGGAATATGCAAATGAGGAGGGGAAACTCTTTCAGTCATGGTAAGTCAATCTAGCAGTATAGTAGAGAAATATTTCCAAATTGAAATGCCTAGTGTTGACCATAATGACAAATTTGGCAATGTTGCAACATTCAACAAGGCATTCCCAGATGAATACAAGAAATTCAATCAGGAATGGAAGATATACCTAGCATAGGCTTTTGGAAGTGAGTCCAATCCAACATTTCTCCATGATTGAATATCACAGCTTGATTTCAGGGGAAGCTGGGCCAGTGAAGAAACCATTTGGACCATCCATCACAATCACCGATGATGGATGGCCATTACTTCCTGACATCAATTTCTCCAAAGCAAAACTCACCAACTTAAAGGTACTATTAAGGGAGTATTTGACGAAATGCTATCAGAATAGCACAGGAGACACCAAGGCCAGGATTCCATGGAGACAGCTTCAACAGACCCCAGACAAGTTCATTGATATGTCAGAAGGCTATTTACCAGCAGGGATAGGTCTCCTTGATCCATCGCACATACAGCAAGGTGATGTCATGGTTATTTTATGTCATCTGAAAGAATGTCAAAACAACAAGGAGATCAAAGTTGATTTCAAGTTCAAGAGTAGTGCTACTCACTGGTGAGAAGTGCAGAGTCGGAGGAGATCAGGTGTCCAGTCTTCCTTGTCCAGATCTTCCATATCACAGACCACTCTGCCAGAGCCCCCCAAGGTGGCTTCACAGAGAGACAAGAATGATACAACACCAGTTCCCTCATCACCCCAACCTTTGCTGAAGAAACCAAAGAAGGTCAAAAGAGATAGTTCTTCCCCAAGTGCTATGACTATGACCTGTAGTCGTACAAGTAGACATGAAGTGTAGGCCGCCTTGAGCCTAACTCTTGCTGGGTCCTAACATGTGGGATGCCTTCAGGCTTATTGGGATACCTGGTGACGAAAGACGAGGGATACTAATAGGAGTATCCCAAGGCAGATGGCAACCAAGAGTCCAAGATAAATAAAGTCAGAAGACCTTGACCTAGGTGACAATCTTGGATAGTGAGGTCGACATCAAAGTGGTCTGGTTCTCTGTACGGGAGTAGAGAACTGAGAGACAAGCCAACATCTACGAGACATTGGGGGACTGGGGACAGGAACAAGAGTTCCTGGACCTGTCAATGACAAGGAAAGTTGACTGCGACCTAGATGACCTTAAAGAGGTCAGAGGGTTCTTGACAATAGAGTCCTTCAATGAAGGAGGAAAGAGGGGAGGGCGAGGTAGAGGTCAAGCAAGGGAGTGTCGCAGGGAATGGATGATGAATACCACAAGAGTAACTGTAAGGTATACACTTTAGGTGTCAGATCAAGGTTAGAGAGAGAGAGGTGTTCAAAAGGAGCTCGAACTTATATACCCTGGCCATAAGGGCTTTAGGGCAGGTATATCCCAATCTGGTAATGGTGGTCTGTGCACAGTCTAACCTAATATGGTAAGAGTCCATATCTGTAAAAGGAAACCTGGAGTCAGTGTGGCAAGGTATCATCCAAAAAGGCAGGAGAGGTCTGCCATGGGAAGTTCACGAGTGAAAGGATGCGTCATGGGAATCAGTGTGGCGTGACGTGTTGTGATGGCACATGAGTGGTCACAAGGGTGAACAGCAGTAGGAGTGCAACACGAGGTGGTGGCGATGTGGAGGAGAGACCTGTCCTCCACTGAGATGGGGATTGCTGAGGAGAGTACAGGAGGGCGGCTGTGCAGAGAGGCACTGGAAGGCAGTGCAGGGGAGATCTGGGAGTACAGCAGAAGGGCTGTGCAGGAGATCCAAGGATAGTAGGGCATAAGGGTGGCCCTGAGGAAGGAAGAGGGTGGGAAGATCCATAGGGGATATTCCAGGGAGGATCTAGGAAAGATCCAGGATCAGGACATAGGGGGGCAGCTGTGTTGGAAGGCACTGAGAGGGGGGGCAGTGCAGGAGGAGGCAATGCTGGCCATTGCAAGACACATCGTGTCAAGCATAAATGAGTACTAGGATGCACCCGGGGTGGATGGTCCAGTGACAGGAGTGGTCACAAGATGGGCATGAGGTTGTGGAAGAAGAAAAAGACTGGAGGTGTGCCAAAACTGTAACACCAAGTAGTTTTCAAAATTACTGTAGTTCATATGCTTGTTAGGTCCACCAAAGGCATCAAAGGAACTAAGACAAACCACAATGAAAATCAGTTCACCACACAGAAAGAGCTTGTCATTTCAATTTAGTGACTTACCAAAGTCCAATGAATTCCACCCTGGCTCTGATGGCAGTCCAGCATTCTCCAATTTGGATTGGGAAGCTCAAACAGCTTTTCTGATCACACTCACTGAGCGAGAAGACTATTGTAAGCTAGTTCATACTCTCCATTCTGCACTGGTAAGCTTGTGTGTTGGTTATCCTCACCACAAAGTTATAATTGACATTTTATAGATATGGAATGAAACTACCCTCAGTTTCCTCATTCCCAGCAATATCAATTGGGAATATGGCTTCCATTCCCTACCACTGTAAAGTAAGTAGATAGTGTAGGGGTGTGAGGGGAGAGTCGTCCCAAGGGGTTTGTCATCGGGTTGTCAGTATGAAGGGTTTGCTGGACTGACCACAGTGCGTTGCTGACAAATATTACTAAAAAAGGAAAAAAGCGCGTGATAAAGACAAGGCGGATAGAAAAATCCAGTCAAGGACAAGGACCGGATATGAAATAAATGGCCTAGGACGAGGGCCAGAATGGATATGAATGGCCTAGGACGAGGGCCGGATATGATACGAATGAAAGTGAGACACAAAATTTTGGGTGAGAGATCAATGTGGGGCAGAAAAACTGCATTTCCAGTCCAAATACAAGGTTTTATAGTCCAGGTTATGACCCAGACTCATTGTAACTAAGGGGATAAGTATGAGAGGTTGGAAAGTATTGCTTCGAACATAAAAAAAGTTAATTAAACTAAAAGAAAGGGTCCAACTACAAAAAGCTGAAACTAAGGCAGTCCGAAATAGGAAATGCATGTGGACAAGTGGAAAGGTGAGCGGATTAGGTCAGATAGGGGGAATGTAACCCTAAAATGTATGTACACCTTACACCGCTGGAGACCCACTTCTGTTCAGAAAACATGAAACACTGTTTGCAATGGATATATTCGGTGATTCTGGAGAATGATGTGGACAATCTGAGCTTTTGAAGATTGCTTTGTTCACAAGCATGCTTCTTCGTGATAAGGAATTTGTCGATGGCAAAAGGAAGTATACTCAACAATATCCTTTGGTTCCAGCAGAACTCCACAAAGCAGCCATCAGTAGTAGGGAAATTGATGAGTATATCATGCCTTGGTGTCAGTGAGTGGAACAGCAACTTAGGAATGCCGAGGCCAACAAGATCATCTCGAGGCCACCAAAATTACCAAGCAATGTAAAAACATGGGATCAGAAATGAGACTTCCTCCCCCCCTTGAGTCAGGAGGCCAATTACCGAAAGGCTGTCCAGAGTATCAAGGATCTTCAGGTGAGATTATTAGCATCTTAAAAGACTGACTAATTGCACTGAATGCAGGAGCTCCCAGAATCTGCCAGTAATGCTCTGCTGCTGACATTCTTGGCAAAGTTCTTATTGCACCATGCCAGGTCTGACATCCACAAAGACTGGAAGACTTGGGGACCCAAGGCATTGAAGGTCAGACTTAACACCAACAATCAACATCATGGCAGGGGTTACATGGGGACCCACTTGATGCTGTTCAGCATGATTCTTTGTGACCTTGAGACTGTGAAGTCACAAAAGATGACATGTGCATACCCCTACATTCCAGCTTATCTCGATGCAACCAAGATAACTTGCAAAGACATACAATCCATCCTCACTTGGTGCACTGACATTGCTAAGGCTATCAGCCAAACTAGCTCAGTTGTGGAAACTAGTCCCCTGGTGAAAATTGGCCCACCGAGGGGTGTCAAGCATTCTGTCCCACTGCCTAAAACTGACAATAGGGATGATGATGAACCTCCAGCAAAGCAGAAAAAAACATTGTTGGTGAAAGTCAAGCAGAGGCTCAGAGGATGTAGTTAGGCAAGGTACTTGTTTTTGACATTGGATGAGCTGCCTGTGAAGCAGAAAAAGAAATTGTTGCTGAAGCATAGCGGGCATAATTAGGCAAGATATGTGATAATGTGCTATACAGGACTAATTCCTGAAGTTTGAAAGACCTCATTTAGCCAGTCAATCTGGCATAGGTAACACTGGGGATTGGCCATTCCCAACCCTCGTCTGAGCTATAATGGGTGCAACTCACTCCATTAATACTATGAACTTCTCTAGAGGCACTGCTCTTTGCTGAAGGGTGGTGACCTTCTGGTGTATGTGTTCATTATTGTCAAGATCATGGTGCACCATTGTCTGTGGACAATCTACATTGGCCTGAGTGTCTTGGGATCTGCACTGGTTCAGTAATCCAATTCTCGCATTATACTTGAGTTCCAGCACTGTGAGATCTGCCACAGACTTGTGCAAATCCTGTTCAATCAATTTGAGCTGTGGTGGTTTTGCACACAGAGGCCATTGGGGCAGGAGTAGAACAGTTCTTTTTTTCATCTGCCATGTGTGCTGTGTCAATTTTGCTCCAAATGATCCAGTGCTTGGCAGTACTTCCTCAGCAGGGCCTGATGCCTTCCCCTTTGAAACATATTTCATACTGTATATGTTGATTTTGCCTGCATACCATGATGGGAGCTGCCAAAAGTCTATACAATATGAGATTTATACATTACTACCATATACAGTATGAGAAAGTTGACTGTATACAGTCCTGGGACCAGGTGAGACTGTTAGAGAACCTTGGGGACATGACATGTGACAATGAGCATCATCCTGACGAGCCCACAGAACCCCCCGACAAGCCTGATGGTCCATGGGAACAAGAGGGTGAGCTGGAGAGTGAGAAGGTCATGTTGGAGGTTAAGGCATCAGGAGAGTGCACAGAGGCCACAGGCGATGACAATGACAAAGCACATCAACCCAGGAAGCCTACCAAGCCCCCAGACAAGGCAGAGAACATACCTACCTGAGACAATCAGCTGCAACTCAAGACGAGCATAGTGCCAGTTGAACCAGGTGGTGAACTGACCAGACAGCGAAATGGAGATATCACGCATGAAAGCACTGATGCTTCAATCCATGGCAGCACAGAGGAAGCACATGGGAATGTGCAGATTGAGGGTGAGAGTGATGAGATATGTCGGAAAGCATTGAGTGAGGGGGAGACAGGATGAGTGAGCGCTTGAGTGCGATTGATGACAAAAACTATAGAAGATCATCAGCACAACTAGATGGAAGCCACAGATGAACCTGACATACCTCCTGATCCACCTCCACCTCCACCACTTCCAAATCCATATGAACGATCTGTGCATGAGAATGAGCCCCCAAGCATCAAGCTCGAGGGGGAGTGGAAAGGAGTTCCGAGCTGCGATGTTGGACCTACCAGCAACAGAGCAGAAGCATTGATAGTGTGTGAGGGCGATGGGGACCCTTGGAATAGGCCTAAGAAGGCACGGAACATGTCAGTACATGTATGACATTATTTTCAGCAAGGAGAGGACAAAAACTCACCTGGGAGGGCTCAAGATGAGATGAGCAAGCTGGACAATGAAGCAGTCGTACCAGGCAACCTCCACAGCATCCAGGACCTTTCCGAAGACATTATAAATGAGTGCATTGATGGTATGAACCCACCACATTGAGATACATGCCCAGAAGGTCTGATGAGCAAAATAGGTGAATTCAGAGTCACCAAAGCCAAACTGCTGCAGCAGAATGACCCAGACAGCTTTAGGGACCTTAGTAGACATTGTAGGAGCAACAAGGACCAGCGCTTCAACAATCCGAATGCACTATGTCAAGTTATAGGGGTAGGAGGCCAGAAAGGTGAAGAAGTCGAAAACAGAAGTGCCAAAGGTGAAGCACTGCAGCAGAACAACCCAGGCAGCTTCAGGGACCACAGGAGATGTTGTGGAAATCACAGGGAGCAGTGCATCAATGAAATGAAGTTGATAAGTTGAAATATCAGGCCTAGAGGCTATTTGGGCAAGTAGGACAAAGGAGAAAGTGTCAGAGGTGAAACAGAGCACCAAAGGGATGCAAATGGCATCAAAATAGATGGGGAATGAGGTGGAAAGGGTAGCGCATCGAGCAGTGCTTATCTTGGCTCAAAATGAGTTGAAACAAGGAAAGGAGCTAAGAAAAGGCTGAGTCAAGAAGAATGTCACAAGTGCATGAAGGCAGACATACCTAGGCCATCCAGACCACCCAGCTGCCATCCCAGACATCCTACTGAGCCCATCAACCCACCACATTGGCATGGAAAGCTCAAGCCGAGATCTAAAAGAGTTAATTATACCAGAACTAAAAAATGCACATACCAAGTCAAGTGGTCACATCAAGGCCAAATCAGGCCAATCAGATGCATTGGATGTGTCGGATATCAAGTGGAGGAGTTGAGGGAGTGTTCCTGAGCCATGAAACATGAGGGTGAACACTCCAGAGCCAATCAAGGACAATGGCACAACTTACCATATTTGGACATTGCCCAGATGCAGCCATGCCACATCACACATGGATGCTATGCATGCAAATACTGCATCATGGACATGCAGAATATACTTGCTTATTCATTGGAACATATAGAGAGGTATTTCTTTTCACTACAGTAGATCCCCTTCCATTTGAGGAGTGTTGGAGTTACAAACATGACATAGTAGATTACATAAGCATGGACTATTTTTCTGTGCATCATAGTTTAGTTAGGGGAGAAATGAACCACCTCCATGATGCAGAGGGAGGAGCCTGGATTGATGTTTACTCAATGGGTGACCTGTTTCTCACCTGTGCCTTGGGGGTGGGCAGCATGGAATACTGTCAGCAATGGACATTACCTTGCTTCATCTGGCATTGGGTATACCACATACTCATGTTGTGTCAATAACTCCTATTCATCCCCAGGACTCTCTTTAAACAACTATGCAAATACATTCAACTGAGTGTCTTCTCAGGCATGCCTCTCACTCATAGCCTTGCAACACCTCTCCATAACAGGAAGATTTCTACAGCTACCACTATGAGAACCATAAATTGTGCCATCCTGATAATCCTGACAATCAGGGTTCACTAGCATCTGATTGGGAGGTGAAATTATGGAGAATGGGACAACCAAAGAGTCGTCAAAGAGATGACAGCATGAGAACACTGTCTTCATGTATTCATTGGCACCAATATTTGCAGTGGGTTTGTTGAAGACTTTCATCTAACTGATTTGTAACTTCTCTAAGATGTATTCCTACATACACACAATACTTCAACTACATGTGCCTGTAATGATTGGTGCCACAGCGACAGACAAAGAAGTGTGATGCTGATATGATGTGACCTATGCTGAGGTGTGGTGCACACACTGACATGATCCCAAAACTCTGGTTGCAAATTGCAAAGAAAGGCACAGTGTGCAAACAACTGAGGTGGGGATAAATTTGCAGGTTTTCTTCCATAGACTTTTACTGGTAAGCAGTAAGGTTGGATATCAACTCCCTGACTCAGCAAGGATATTTGGTGAATTGTAGTATGCCTTGAGTTGGTGAGATGCATTGATATATTTGGCATCAAAATGTGGATGCCACATGACCATTACATTCAGCATCTTTGCACAAATTTTCAATCACTTTGAGCTGCTGTGACTGGTGTCTTTCAACATTTGGCAATCCAGAAACCTTCCTCAGCCTAACTGCACTCTGTCTCAATCATTCTGCTCCATGCCATAAAGCCTATAGCTTCCATGTTGGTAACTAAACCACGTGAGTACCATAGTTGTCATATCCAAGTTTTCCTCACTCCTTGATAGAAAATCCACTGATGATCAGAATTCCCAGCCAATGATCCCATGCTGCCATATCAACCCCACATCCAGTTCCTGACCCTGTGCTGCCCAAGATCAGAGTGAGAATTTCAAGTAGACCAGCCTCTGCACTGGCATCAACTTCTCAACTCTCAAAAAATGATGCTTTATGAAATCTCACATTCTGGTTAGAATCAGTGAACAAATAGAATGCCAAGTTGCAAGAGTGACTTGAGCATAATGCAGAGGAGATCAGGCGATAAAGGGAGAATCTCAACAATTTGTTGGTCAAGATTGAGAAAGATGCAGTTGATGAATGGAGGGTGCTGTTACAAGTTGTTATCATGTTTACTTCTTTTTCTTTTATTCTGAACTACCTATGCTTCTCTCTTGTCATTTACAGGCAGCCTTATTTGAACACTGTTGCAGCCTAGTTATTTTTCTTCCCTTTTCCTTGCTAACCTAATCTTTACTTTCCACCATCTTCCATGGTATTCCACCATCAGTCAGCATTCTCTTACAAATCATTCTCTCACTTTCTATGACGTTCTATTTTCTTCTATTTGCCTTTTCATTTTCAATTCATATTTAAATCTTCGTAGGTCAACCTTTATCCCTAAGTTAGACCTACTCGGAATAATCACATCTTCATCTTTGAACCTTGGATCTATAAGTTGTCATTGTACTTTTGAGTCAATGCTCTTCGTTTAACCTCCCATTGTGGTAGAAGTCCTATGACTCCCCCATCCTAGTGGAAGTCCCCTAGGACAGTTTACCCTCGTCATTGTAGAGGTCCTACAACTCCCCAAAGTCACACAGAAGGAACCTCAAAAGACTGAGTCTATTACTATCCCTATCAGGGCTAGTTGAAACAGGTGCATCAATGACTTAAAATACTCCAGCAAATGTTTGGGCTGATGTTGGAGCATTGGTCTCTCACTTAGATATATAGTATATTTTGATTCATTGTTTATTTTATATTACAATGTACAGACCATCATCATAGTAGTTTCTTATACACATTGCTGCCAACAATAGGCACATTACAAATTCTGTGGGGTGCATGGATGGCCCTCCTACCATATTTAGAGTGTGATGCAGCAAGGTGGCAAATGCCAAAAACGATACTCTGAAACCATTCTTACCCTGCCAAATTTTGAAGTCCTGAATCCACCACTTCTCTTTTGTGATATCATGTCTTCCAACTTGTCACCCCAGGAGAGCCTCTACAAGTATGCTGCAAGAGTTCTTGCAGCAATAAATGGTGTGTGAGCTGTCAACCATTCTTGTGTCCAAGAATGGATTCATTTGGTTGCCAGAGAAGTGGTAAGTTTTAATGAACTGAATGCATCTTTTTATTACTAACATCACACAACAGGAAAAGGCAACAAATTGTTTCAAGAATCACTTGGACAATATATGGATTCCCTGTGTTATCATGAAGCTTGTGGCCAAGCTCCAACTCAATTCGAAGGAAAAGATTTCAGTAAATGAACTTGTCAGCAAGAACTCCATTGTCAATGAGTTCATCATTGTGTCACAGCGGAATAATCAAATTATTGAAAACTCCAGCATCTCCACTGACATCAACCTCAGTGAGTTGTCCACACATTGGTGGACAAGGTTTACCATTTCCACTCCCATTGCACCCACTGTTGCTGCCACTACCATCCCATCCATTGTCACTGTCACCCCTGCTCCCATCCCATCTACTATCATTGTTGCTCCCACTTCCATCTCATCCACTGTCACTCCTGCTCTGGTCCCACCTGCCACTGCTGCTGCTACTATCCCATCCACTGTCACTCCCATTCCCATTCCCATTCCCATTCCTGCTCCCATCCCATCCACCATTGCTGTTGCTGTTGCTCCCACTTCCAACCCTCCACTGGAAGAACACAGGAAGGTACTGCCAAGCATCACAGTGCCCTACAGACCATGGCATAGTTGACTCAAACGCCCATCGCCTATTGAGGAAAATGAGAATATTGTGAATGCGATGACACCAGATAAGCAATTGGAGGAGCCAGTTCAGCTGAGACCAAAGTGAATCAAGGTTAGAGACAGAGGAGAGACAGGGATCAAGTTGTTCTTCAATCCAGTGAGTTAACATCTGTTCACACAATCTGCTGTACTAACACAAAGTAGAAATGTGCATTTTGTCAAGGGAAGAATATCTCCTGCACAGCAATCACAACCCAGAAAGGGAGATTCAAGCCCTGTGGTCCATGCTTCTCCTGCAAGAGCAAATGTATGGTGATCCAAAATCTCCCTGACATTGTTGACTGTGAAGGGAAAGTCATCCATGCTGCGAAAAGCTGGGTGCATCTCATTTCCTGTCCCAGCAATCCCAACAAGAAAGTCCAACTGGTGATCCCCAAATCCAAGGCAAAGACTGGGGACAAGGGAAAACACAAGGCCCAAGAGGGTGAGATGGATGCCTACATTGATGGCAAAGATGAAGTGGGTACTAACGATGAGGACTGTGATTGGGTTTCCAAAGAGGAAGTAGGGTTTGTAAGTAACATACATGCGCCAATGTAGAGGTTACTGACTATTGTTAGGGAGCAATTGGCATTGCTGGCCAATCTAACTCCAAATTGGGTGTAATCACTGTGGTAAGTTGGTGCAGGCCTTGTGGTGATACTAAACATGACCAGTTCTTTAGCCAGTAGTCATGGTCACCAATGCCATGGATGTCAATCCACCTCCTGGGACCATCAGTGACTTTGACAAGAAAGTCAAAGAGCTTGAAGCCAAACTAGCCCAGATCAACATGCACAATGACAAAATGCAAAAGGAGTTGCTGGAACAGGTAGCAGCAATTGCTGACCTTGACAAAAAATCCAAGTTGGCAATGGTGTTGCTGAAACAGCACCAAGTTGATATCCTTCACCCACAAATCGAGTGGTTGAAGACAGCGATCCTCAACCACATGCAGTCTGACCACTGAAGTGACTGAGATGTAGTATACGTTTGTACATACATACCATCAGCTCAACTGCATTGAATTAGATTATTCTCCCCTTGACTTCCACTTCCAAGCACTAAGAGTTACATTATAGACTGTACCTCAGTTTGCATTTTCAGTGTTGTGCTCACCAAGGCACTCCAGGCTTACTAGATTTGGAATGGGCCACAAGTCAGTGGAGGGTGATGCTGTGAGTTTAAGCATCATTCTCTTATGTCTTGTGTCACCTGCTGAACTCCAAACTCCAAACTTCCAGCTTGAGCTTTGTATCCACTTTGTTATTGTCATCCTGTCTGA
>JBBPNR010001244.1:0-11985 GCA_038091015.1 Boletus vermiculosoides
CCCATCCGCTTCTACCTCCATCCCCGCCCCCGTCCCTGTTCCCTATCACACCTCCAACCCTCAGCTTACTTGCAAGTGGGTTCTCCCGAACAACCCTCCTCTTATCTGCGGTGCCCCCCTCTCCCAAGATCGTAATCTCGTTTGCGACCATTTCCGCCACACTCACAACGTCCGTGGCAACGAAAAAGTCCAGGTCGACTGTCACTGGCACGACTGCAAGGTCCCACCGATGCTTCGAGGGAGCCTCACAAGGCACATATTGGCGGTGCACTTGGGGATGTTGAAATGGCAGTGTGAGGTGTGTGGGAAGGTGTTTTCGAGGAAGGGGACGGAGCATGCCTGTGTTGAGGATGAGTGAGATCCAGTCTGGATGGTTTCTGTCGTTCGTTCTCGTTTGTTTTGCTTTGCGTGTTTGGCTGTTCGTGCTCGACTTTTTTTCTGCTCAAGGATTGATGGGCCGTGTACTCATTTCTTTTGTTCGGGGGAGAGGCCTGCGTGCAGGTGAGCGGTTCAAAGGGCGAAAAGGGAGAGTGTTGAGATAAAAATAATACCCCTGGGAGCCACACTTTGGATGGTGAACATATAGTTTTTCTGTGATGTCATGGGATCCAAAAAGAAAATAATGGGAGGACAGCAAATCATCCAGCATCAATGTCAGGTTCAATCAGAACGAGTCCTGGCCGAGTTGGCATCTTTTCTCTTCACTCTTCCGGATATCTCACCGCGTCATGATTATCGCTTGGGGTGGGACAAGGGACATCGGATCATATATACTTAGGTGCCAGAACCCTGAATCGTCCAGCACAGGGGTTCACGGCCCGCTGTGGAGCATACACCATAAGATTTAGGGGGTGTTTCATCTGTCGCCATACGACCATCAGTACAGACCACTGCCTATCGAGCGCCTTCCGTGCAACGCGGAACTCAAATGAAAGGGATGTACCGCATCCTCTCCACTCACAACTCGACAAGTCGCCAAGCCTCCCATCACACTCCAGATGTGGGAGGCGGACTTGACACAATCTGCTGAGATCTCGGACGTACGAGCATAGCGCGGCAAGTCCGAAAAGGTTGGAGTAGGTTATTGCTATTGTTGCACGTTTTCCTGAGCTGGAGCCTCCTGTCATTCGGATGTCTTTGGGGCCTGGGGCGATTGAATTAACGAGTTCCCGAGTACTGCCATGGGGCAATGCTCTGTCAAGATAAGATACCCCGATCCATTGACGACGCCAGCCGTACGAAGTCCATTTGTGATGGATGGGTATAGAGGGTAAAGTTCGGTCAATCTCCAATTTTTGATCTTTGAGCGGAGATTGTCATGGATGGTGCCAGCATGGGGCCCTCGGTAAGCTATCACAGTACTTGTGATTTTTTTGATCCACAGATGGACTAACTTTATTTCAGGCAGGGGCATTTATTGGAGCACCGCCGATGGACTCGGACGGCGAATGTCACCTACAATCTTGTCCCGAACAAATGGTTTTCTCGTTTGGGTGGCTCAAAGGTGGCTTTATCCGCACCTTTACAGAATGCACTGTTCGAGTAGCGCTGGTCGCATAATACATAGAATTACGGACACAGAAAGGCAATGTCTTGATGAATGGACTGTGCCTGGTATCCGAGGGAGGAGGATGGGAGTCGATATCTTGGTGTGCTGAGTTTGATGGACCATGCCAGTGATGACCGTTGGACAGTGTATGATCCGCGGGCGGACAAACATGATGATGTTGGCTGGCCGAGTCCAGCCTCTGAGAATCGGTATCTTAGGTAAAGGTGTCGCCCCTTTACCGCCGGTGGCTGGATGGGCGACAGGATAGACAGATCATCGACGCGCTTACCTCTTCTCCCCCTTGCCTACTACTAAGTCACTGGCCCCTTTCGTTTCCTTCAGTACTAATGGGGAATGTTCTATGTTGCCCCTGCAGGAACGAACCTCAAAATTCGGAACTGGCGGGGAAATAATAATAGAAAATCGCGGAGTTTTTGGGTGTTAGACGAAACACGACACCTATCATAGGATCTCGATCTATACGTCACTGTGTTTGTTAAACATTTGATTCCCAGCTGAGCTTCCTCGGTGAACGTTGGGCATATGTGTGATGACAAAAGGGTCCAGGATATGAATGGTCCCAATGATGACGGTCGACGCTGACTATGAGAATGGATTTAAATATAACGCATCTAGTCATATGGATAATGGGAAGCATTGATATGGGCGTTCGTGGGCAAAGATATCTGGGGAAGTCGTCAGTGGAGCAAAGACTTGCGCCAGGACAATGTTCCACGGGCGGCGTTGGCTGATAATAATGCGACTGCGCAAAATTAATAAGCTCAAACTCATGGTAATTGCGGATAAAGCAGGACATGCTTGAGTGCTCATGCTTAATATTGAAGACCACATCATTGCACAGGATTCTGGCAGGAAACATACGAACGCAATTAAAATCTGTCGAAAATCACACGGTACACTTACATAATCATGCCGTATACCTCACTGTTGGAGCGGTCCGAGCGGCCCTCACCGCGACAGCACCGAGAGGCTAGAGGACAAGCAAGGAGTATTAGGAGTGCCAGGGTCTGGACCGGGAGATGCCGGAGTAGCACGGAGCGCAGCACGCGAGTAGTGTAAAGTCATCTTTTCTCTGGCATTGCAATTGGGGGGAGTTGCCCCCGTTTCCCCATTGTGTCCCATCCTGACCGGTACACCATCTCCGCATGTATTTCTCCTCCTTACTTGTTTGACAGAGCTCAGACAAACAAGATTGTTCTGTTATTATTCTTACTGTATGGCCCCGCGCCCCGAATTCTAAGTTCTAACAGAGTTGCCGAAGATCCATGAGAGGAACATGATCGAGGCCCACTGGCAGACGAAAATAGGGGAGCACCATATAGGTGGTACAGGACGGGCCAAGGGAGGTGCCAGACAGCCAATGACTCTGAAACAAAAATCATGCGTTACTTGCGTGCCTCGGCGCATCTGATAAATAAGCGCCAGTGGTATTCGTGCTCAATTAAGATAGTATCGATCGTTTGCTGGCTTGCTCTTGGTGAGTAAACACCAACAGCACAAACGTACCACGAAGATAAGTGATTGATCTATGTCACGTCTAACACTATTGACATCTAGCTGGGACATTGATTACACGGACGAATCTACTCCGTCTCGTGCCTCGGTTATGCAGGCGCCAACAATGTTAGTACTCGTACAGATCATGCATACTCCTGGGCCTGTATGAATTGATAGTAACGCAGAAATAAAGGAGAACGAGGTTTGCATGGGTGGGTGATACAACTGAAACCAAAAGATAGCAAGGACGCGGTCAATGGATTGGAACGCATGCACGATTAGATAGGTGTGATTTGAGGAGTGTTCAAATAGTCAGAGGTGAATTTCAAAGGCTTTATCGCCGACCAAGTAAATGTGGGTTGAATCATGTCTGCGTGAAATCGAGGATAGGGTGGGTAGGCCACTTAAATAGAAACAGATAATCTGTATACCACCGAGTCTTCGCTTGAACCTAGAGCGGAAACATCGGCCTGTTGTTATACAAGTCAACCATTAGATCCAAAGGCTATCGACGATTTACAGACCTCTTCTCCCCCATAGGACACAACGTCTGGGACATCTGTTGTAATTATGACGGAATGTGACGGGGCATCGAGCGAGTGATTTTGCTGATCCGCAGCCGTCGAAGTTTTTTCCGGGTTGCTGTCGGTACCACGCCCTCGTATGGTCTGGCGTGTGTTGAGTCTGCATATTTATGAGCCCTGCATGGTATATTGGCTATGAAGAAGCGTACGTCGCGATGAATGACACTGCATACACTAAATCATAGGTCAATTCAATGCTCCGGATCGAACAAGAACGCCTTACGTTTGCTCACAACTAATTGACAGCCCACGTAAACGAAAGTCTCCGGCATAGCATTGTACTATCGCTGAGTTAAATGAAAGCAACCCACACCAAGCTGCAGGTAATAACATACAACAATCATAGTGGTGAAGCTCATTGCACTAGTCAACAGTGTCAATCAGATGGAAAACGACATCATTGAGGTCTAACAGTACCTTGTCACCACACCGGTGTTAACTGCATAAAGCGTTAATCTTCTAACAAGGGAGTTGGCCCTTCGGATATGCTATTAGAAACCAGCAAAAAATGTACTGTGGAAAACGGAAAACGTACTGTGTATAGCTGGACCGCATGGTTTGCAAGTAATAACAAAGTGCCACAGCTATGCCTATGTCATTCAGAACGCTAATACCGAGCGCGACGGAACCCAAGATCTGAAGCAAGAACGCCAAGTGAGCAATAAGTGGGTTCACGCATGAAAGTCCAACTGACTCTTATGTTTACATAATCAAGTAGTGAATGAAGTTGATTATGCTGAGAACTGAAAGGGGTGTACGCACACTCAGCTCGAGTGTTATGCTAATGAATGTGAGAAAGTTGGCACCTTTTCACTGCATAAGCTATCAAATACGCTTGCGTTCGAAAGTAATCGTGTAAGGTTTCATCGAGGACTTACCAAAGACGAGTCCTGGGATACAGTTGAGGAACAACAAACAGATTTTTCCAGGTTAGGTACGATGCTGCAATTATGACGACGGTTCCTCACCAAATTGTCCGAAGTCCAGAAGCAACTTGCCAAGAGAATCAGTCACGCGTGTGATAAAACGTCACATGTAGAGTAGAATTCACCAGATAGGCCGTCAGCCACACATTCCCCTTGCTAACTGAGAAAAGAAAGTCATTTAAATATGTGGCCAAGGAAGAAATGGAATCCTTACATCGCCAGACACGCAGTGAGAACAAACTACCCAATAATCGGGGTTAAGTGCGGAGCATAATCATCGATGAAAGATACACACAATTTGACAACGGATCCAACTATTGCCTAGACAATAAGACACGCTCTCAGGCACCTGAAATCAGTGGCGGAAGTGGCATACTCACCCCTAGGAGAAGCTGGAACTGGAAGACGCGGCCTTATTAAGATTGGAGTCTACCATCAATAAAGCGTACGCACGATAAGAGACCTGCATTCGTGTCAAATAGCGGTGAATTTAGAGGAAAAGAAAGACGCACCAGACTGGTTTGCCCAAAAGCGCTTGTATATTAAGGTAGTTTCTACATCGCAATCAGACTATCAATAAACAACGGCCACAGAAACTCACGTTATCGAGTAGTAGTACACGCAATGGCCAATCAAAGCTTGGTGGACTGTCTCTAGTAGCCTGAAGAAAAAAACTACATGACAAGATTGGTGAACATTGAATGAGTACGAACAATAGTGATGTGACCTAAAAAGATCAGACCGGCGCGAGGATATACTCCTGGAGAAGAACTCACAACAACTTTGTACCCAGTTTTATCGGAAGGATATTGACGACAATAATTGTACACCTGGACGACAAGGATACCATATAACCTGTTGAATGATCAGCATGACGATCTTGTAGACACGAGCAGTACTTGCATTGCGGACACACTGGAGCCAATGAACAATGCACCGAGTGTGTCGTCGAAACTGGGAAGGGTAGCCATTTTTTGTCCTAGAACGACCACAAACGAAACCCTGAAGAGAAGTGATTGAGATATGGCAGCAGATCGAACAGTCACTTAAGTAAACTGCTTGACAACGGTCATATAAGCCGGAGCAAGACCTGGGGATCGGATCAACCGTTGACCGGAGATAGCGATTGGCGGTAAGGGATTATGCTGAGTGGTGCAGTGGGCGGCGGTGCCCGGGTGCCAAAAAAATGTACTGTACATTCCGGTTGGACACGATGTGACGCACTTTATACCACGGAGAACTTCATCAGAAGAATTGATGTTGCACCTGCCAAAGTTATCTCTTCAGGTTAAAACAGCTACCGAAAACATTTTCAGGGGAAGCGAAATTGGACATAAAGGGGTGAGCGCATGGGCAGCGGCATTTTACGGGACTTTTGTATGAAGGGCATACAGCTGGCGGACGCGATGGCAGCATCCGTTGAGCATCAAACCCTGTATATCTATCACATCCCAATCGTGTGCAGAATGTTCAGATCATTGCCATCCAGAGCGTCGCTCGAACCGCGCTGAAAGGTAGTTTTCACGAACGAATACTCGATCACGATGGTGGCCCATGAAACTAAGTGAGGAGCGCGGTGATCGATATCCCCTGTAACGTTTGTCCCTGTGGCGAATTTGTGTGACATGAGCTGAATTCATGCCTTGAAACGCCCTCCGCGGAACTGTGAGAGCTCGGGACGCCTTCGGGAAATGCCGACTGACAGTGGCGCGTATCCCGCGTATCGGTCGGCCAAGATGGAGCCCCAGAGAAATGTGAAACCATTTGAACCTCCAGCACATGGTATATCTATTGTATTAGGTCAACTGCGGGGGATTACGCGTACGGAAGGCTGTGGTACGATTCGCGAAACCCTCATCACATTTTAATTATAAAATAACCTAAACTTAAATAACTAAAATGCCACTGAAACTCTGGGAGATTTTCAAATTTGGATTTCTCCCATGGAATCAGGAGCTATGCCCGACACTGGCATGGATGGTTACCCATCGTTGGTCGATGCTAACATCAGCCCTCACTTGCTCAGAGCCTTGCAGCGCCTACTACATTGAATTCACGTGGAGGCAATGTATGTAAGAGTGTATGATGAATACGAACCCAGATCTCTGACACTCCCGCCACTCCTCCCGCTCTCCGTCACAGCGTCCAATCGTACATTGCGCTTGTGAGCAATTTCGTTCTGCCGCTCCAGACTCCTACAACCAACCGCATGGGATCAGCGACCAACAAAGGTGAAAAAGCAATGAAAACGATGGCGCGATCATGTACTTGATCTGACTCAGAGTCTCCAGCTCGAGAACCCGTTCCTTGCCTCCCTGCCGCCCTCGCCCGTATTTAGCCTCTGCACCCTTCAACCGCACTTCACACACCTTCACCTGCGCTTCCCACTTGGCATCCGCGCTCGATGTCTTTTGGCTCAAAGCCGATATCTTCTCTTCATGCTGAAGCAGCAGATTGCTTGCATGGCACCAGCCGTTTCTCCACATTCATAGCGCGCGACAGGAGCGTCCGTATCTCTTGCGAGTAGCCCTGAGTCCACGTCGTGTGGTCGCGAAGTGCTGGACGAGATCTGCGTTGGTGACCTGTAGCATTACTGACTTGCCAGTTGGTCAGCGGACGAGACTTCCACTACAAGACAACGAACCTTGAGTGCCTCCAGCTCGCCTTCTTTGGCGACGTACTTTCGCCTCCATGTCGCCTTCGCCCCACCGTATGCCTTGACGCTAATCTCAAATTTGTCTATCCGCTTCCACAGCGTCTCAAACTGTTTTCACATACCCGTCAGCTTTTCCATGAATCACCCTTCGGCCTCCTTAACCTGTTTATCAGGTCTAACTGTCTCTGACTGGGTGCTTTGGCGGGTTCCAACACCCGATGAGTCACTAGTACCAATGATGACATGGAGATACCCTGTCCCATATGACGATTGAGGTGTGTGCCCTCGTATTCCCTCGTTACTCGTCTTAGTTACCTACGACGCACAAGCAAATCGCTACTCTGACAATGTAAGTGCACTTGCATCAAAATCTCGTTGCATCAGACCCCGCGTTTTTGACTGTTGCAGATTTCGCTGAACAAGCAAGGCGGCACAAGGGCATGGAAATGGCCAAGAAGAGACATTCGAGTCCCTTCGTGCCGACGAGAGTCCAAGTGCATTTATGAGCACCTTGACTTGCGTGTCGTTGGCCAGTATGCCAACTCCTAACACAGAGTGGATAACCTTGTTACCATCAAATTTTACGAATCGAGGTGTCTCAACGCTGGACCGACTCAGCTGGATCTGATGCGCCAAGCGCCAGAAACATGACGAAGCGGCTGTGGCTGATTCCTCTGTGTAGCTTGTTGGTTTCATTCGTGTAAGGAATGGTACTGTAATTATGTTAAAATCTGTCTTATATCAGCACCGAGCACCCCGTGACAACCCTGTTATCGTTAGAGGCTAACATACGAACTATAGTGCTCACCCAGAGAGGAGTGGTTAACCTCGAAATCCTGCGCATAGTGGACACCTGACACCCAATGGAGATATAACACCACCATATGTACCTCCGCGTGGGCATTGGGCAATATTGCTCCACGGATGTATTACTGGTAAACACTAAATTGTTAGAACACAACCTAACCGAACACGTGAGTGGTGAGTCCAAATTTTCGTCGCCACCAGCTGCAGTAGCGCTTTCCTCCGCTGGCTATGCCGTCAAGGTTCGATTCTGAGGCGGTGATGATGGGTCCTGAGTGGTTAGGTACCGGCCAAGTCCACTCCCGGCTTCGCCGTGGCCCATGCTTTGGTATGGACTCTGCAGTACCTTTGTTTGAGTTTGTTGCGGTTGGAATTGATGCACTCGTGTCGGACCCCTGGGACCTGGTTACAGTCTGCCAACTCCGGGACAAACTAATTCCGATTCGGCATTGTTCGGATCAGGCCAGGCAACTGGCCGACTCTGTCGGGCTGTAACTCACTTGTGATAACAGCGGACCCATCCTAGTCTGGGAATTTCAAGGGAACGTCGATCTTCAACATGCAATGTCGGAGGCGGTAGGTTTGTTTGTCTCACAAGCATAAGTTGTATGCAATGCCGATTTGTGTCATGGAGATGCTGAACAGCCTGTGGCAATTATGACCCCTCAAATGAAGCATAGCTGTACATAGGTGCCATGGGAAATTGGATCCCAGTTCGGGGAGAGACCTGTGAAGCCAAGGACACATGTTTGGTCGAGTTGTGTTCTCACAGTAATATAATTCAGTGCTTACCACTGGCAATACTAATGCATTTGCACTTGGAGCAAAGCCTGCAATACACATGCCAGTGTACAGAAGTACTGTAGTACATATGACAGTGTTATACATATTTCCATTGGGAATCAGGTGTCCACTACACACAGTCCTCTGAAGCTGACCACTGCTCAGAGAGCACAATAGTTATGAAAGTGTTTTTCACATAGTGGGACCCATCAGTAATGCATCACTGACCAGATATGGCCACATTTCCACAGTACATGGGCTGCTTGGATTGCTTGAACTGCACCACTTTTACCAATGGTTGCTTTTCATAGTATCAATTTCAAAGCAGGTTGGAGATCATGTGAAGGCTGTGTTGAGTGTTTTATCTGCACACCACACAGTCTGTCATGATAGTGATTACATAAGGTGACAGTTTCCACATTGGACATACATATCCTGCAATATTATCTAAATGAAGTTCATTGCTTAGGCTTGTTTTGGGCTGGAGATGTCTGGAAAGAGAGAGAGAGAATCTAGGTGGAGTGGAAATGTCCTTGTGTGAGACAGGCCTTCCATAGGTGGGCTGGGTGTAGCCCAGAACAGGACCCAGATCAAGATTGGTGTTGGGATCTGAGCTGGCTAACCAGGGTGTGCAGTGAGTGAGAGCCAGAACAAGCTCAAGCCCAACACACAGAAGGCCTGCTTCGGGTGGGACTGGAGAGCAGAAGGAGTGAAAGGGAGGAAACAAGGACTGTATTGCAAGGACCTGTGCTATGGGAATGGTGCTACAGGGGGCTAAGGGTACTACTACACAAAAGGGTGATGCGATGGTGGATGGGGGAAAAAATGTGCTAGAGCAAGATGGTGAAGTGAGCCAACATTGAGGAAGTGGATCAAGATGCACAATTGTGTGATTGTGCATCTTATCACCTGTCAATATCAGAGCCTGAAAACTCTCTTCAGCCAATCATTGGCACAATGAAAGGCCAAAGCTCATATCTGATAAGTATGTACTGGTGTAGTGACTTACAGCCATTCCCAAATAGCATGAGATTTGTAGTTGTTTTTTTGTCATCTGAGTTAGATTCCAAATTGGGAACAACAAGACATTCACATGCCCCACCAACATATCAGCAAAGATCTCAAAGAATCCACCCTTCACCTCTGGGAAATAGGCTGGGAGATTGAGGATATCTCTTTGGCACTTGGTATCTCTTGCTCAAGCTTGTTCCATTGGCATGCAATTTGGGTACCTGATTCATATAGGCAATTGTGTGGGTATACCCTAGGGTATCAGTGGTCTGACCCACACCCATACCCACAATGGGTATGTACCCATGGCTGTGGGTATGGGTATTTGCTGTGGGTCATGCATATCAGACCCTGGACCAGACCCATGGTGGGTAATATCCATGGGTATGGCATAGACTAGGATACAACTGTACAAAACTATTGTGTAGCCTAAGGTATAATAACACTGTTCCAAATATCATCTAAAAATAGCAGTTAATGAAACAAATGTGTTAACTCAAGATGATTGGTGGCTCAAATTCAGAGATGTCAGCTCCAGAGGCAATCAAAGACAATGGTGCATACAGAGATAGTGGCCACAGCACTGCTTCATTAGCCAAGCCACAACTTTCCAAATTAGGAAGGCACATGTATGCTGCAATCCCTGGACTCTACAGATCTTGACAACACTACTATACATTTCTACATTTTTCAACCACCAAGTACTTAAATATTCAATACATTTTGAATTCACTCATAAAAGATATATCCTAAATATGTATCTATGGGTACTGCAACCAATATCCACCTCTAACTCATGACCCATGTAGATATGGGATATCCATGCAATTGCCTGCCTATCACATAAGTTGGAGTTAAATAGCTACAGATACCCACCCATACCCATGTCCCATACCCACATGGTACCCCTACCCATGACCCATGTGGGTATGGGATACCCATGCAATTACCTAGATTCATATATAAATGTAAAAGGACCCTGCCTGATAACTATATGGATGATTGTCAAAGTACATTGACGATTGCACCAAGTCAAAAGTACTGCCTACCAGTAGAATTTGGATCGTTATCATCGGGTACTTTTATTTGGTTGGTTTGATTGTTATCGGAGCCATACAGTTGGTTGATATTGGAATCGTCGCCCACCATGATCCAGGGATAGCAAGGAGTGATTGGAAACGAATGTAGTTCAACGAAGCGTGGGTGGCGGGCACGGGCTTGAGACGCGCCGGCGCTGTCCTCATCAATTCTAAATTGGGAAGTGTTTGGCGTCATCGAAAAAAAAATAAGTACAAATCTCATGCTATTTGGGCACAGCTGTAAGCTCGAAATTCGGACACTATTCCTGTTATGCTGTGCTGCTCTGAGCGCCTTCATGTAGGCTGACCGCGTGCTAGCGAATTGAGCGAATTGCCTCCTGTCTCTTTCTCTCCTGTTTCACGCGCTCCATCGTCCAATACATGACAATGTTATCGAAGCGGCCCGCTGAGCCAGATCTGAGAGTCCACAGCATGCACAATAACGTGTAACAACGACGGCGGCTTGGCTACATGCGGATCCATGTTTCCGGCATGGCTCTAAGGTCCTGCGACAACATGCAACCTCCATCATCTTCGTAGGAATATAATGACTGTCTTTTGATATTGATGTTTTAGATCTCGTTTTGGGAGACTACAGCTCAGTATCGAGGTACGAAGACGCGAAGATTCAATCGTCATGCATAGCCACTCCAACGAAGTTAGCAAATTTTGTATATCGTCGATTGTTGCTCTTAATGCACTGTTTACTGCATATCGGTCTGCAGCTTCTTGTTATATTTTAGGTCTGGAACATCATTCAAGTGACAGTGCTACTAGTGCAGAAAACTACTGCATGGTGAGAGACTGCAGTGGCGAACGGCGGGGACAAAGATGGTTGGCGGCATCAGGGCAATGGAAGCACTCAGTTATCAGGTGGGAGATCTGTTTGCGGGGGGGCAGGCTCAGTCCACAAGGAGTAACACACCTGCAGGGTGGCCCGGGGATGAGAAGGGGTTCCGATTCGGAACGTGTGGTGAATTGGAAAGTCACTGCCAGCTGGGCCTCGGCCAGCCCTGTTGAACACAGCGTAGGGGTATAAGCGGGAATCGAAATTGGTCCCCCCAACCGCCCAACG
>JBBPNR010001245.1:0-11985 GCA_038091015.1 Boletus vermiculosoides
GTGCAAGTCTATCCGTTACCCATCTTTGTTAGGTGCCAACTCATGTGATTAACAGCTCGAGGAGGAAAACCAAGCATTGTTCGAACAAATGAAGAGTAACGTCCAACGACAAAGGGAAGCGGACGCCAAGACCGCAGAACTGTTGAAGATTTTTGATAATGTGCGTACTGATGGGATGGCATCGGTGCACTGTGTCCCACACTTGATAGGTATATTCGAAATGGAGCAAGCTCCCTCACGACGAAATCGGTCTTTGGGCGTTGCAAGCAGCCGAAAATCTACCCCCGGCCCAGCCTCCCTAAATTGTTGCTGCGATTCCGTCATTACCAATAGCCAGCTGAGCGTTCTCGCAGATCCTCGAGATGAATGGTGAGACTGACATGGTGGCCCCTCAAGTTCTGTACCAAACTCACCCCCACCCGTAACATCACCTGTACAAATTTCTATATCTCACGTTGTAACAACCACTGGCAGCGGTTCTAAATTTCTGCAAGCGGGTAGATTCTGTCGAAGCCAACTTTTGCGGTATGCCGGTAGGCTTGGGCAGGCGAGTCATCTAGCTCGATCAGAACAACGCCTGTCCCACCGTCCCACACATAGAGCAGAACATCCTTTGACCGAGTCCGGTCCGGTCTGCCATGTGTCTTGCTTATTCAAGCTTCAAAGAACACAGATGATTGTTCTTGGCTACATAGTAAGAGTAACATATGCTCATGATGCACAAATCGCCGCACCCATTTTCGGTCTAAGAACGACCCTCTACATTTCGGCGCTTTCGAGGCTTGCCTATGGGAGACGAACGTGACAAATATACTCAGGTTACAACTATCAAAAGGACGACATATGGGCCGTGGAACTTGTGCGTAGTACTACGGAAAGGCGAGAAAGCATGACGACAACACTAGGACTCAAGTGACTTAAAGTCGAGGATGGTTACGTACAGTAAAAGTGATGCACTCACATCCAATGTTTTACAGGTACTTTCTACTTCGTATTTCAAACAGTGACTTCACCCTTGGGATGACATCTTGGTGGAGGGAGCGGCCATTTCCCCTCATCTTTGTAGTCTTCTCTGGGGGTATGTTGTCATCCTCATCCTCGGACTCAGATTCTGACCCTTCGAACTCCGGGTCTGGGCACTGGCTCTCCTCGCCCCCTTTCCTTTGATGAGGTACCACCACCCGGGAATCGGCCGTACAGTCTTTCTTGTACGAAGACTCCTCGTCTTCGCCGTAGAAGAGATGTGCGAACCAATTGAACCCGCGACGAACACCGTGTCGAACAGTTTTCCGTTGTCATCAAGCTTGACGTCAACATATGTGTACCCGCACGGAACTTGGCTGCTATCAATCCTGAAATAGGGAAAGTCGTCCAATGTAAGACATGGCAGGGAATCTGGGTGAAGATAGGCTGAAGCAAATTGGGACGCGTCGAGATGTAGAGGATCTCCCGCATCTTTGGTGTTCTTATTAAAGGTGTTACCTTTCCATCGGCCTTGTTCGTCGAACACACAGAATGCGATAATCCACCCAGAGAGCCAAGTTGGCCTACTTCCGAGCCTGATGAAATGAGTAACCTGGTTCCAAAAGTCCAGATTTTCGGTAGAGGTCGGATCATCATACGCGCCGACGAAGCGGGATATAATGGGTCGGAGGAGGTGGTACCATGCGATGGTATGGACCCCGTATTTTTTTAGGCGCTCCAGACGGTGGAGGATCTCCTCCCAGTCTCCCTTCTCTCCTTCTAGTGTTACTTTTGGGATCCCGCACGACAGACGAAACTCATATGAGAAGCATTGTTTCATCGTTCCCATCATCGCGATTGCCGATGTCGCACGATCAGTAGCTGTGGTGGTCGTGAAACTCGGCATGATCCACTCTCGTAAGGACTCGTCGACGATATGCCTTTCCATCAGCTCTGTCATCCGACATGCAGGATCTATGGTGTAGCGATTTCCTCCCGATATGATCACAAGTTCTTTCTTCCCTTCATGGGCAACGAAAACGCTGCGAAGAGCTTCTGCATTGCCGTTGACAAAGAAGCAGAATTGCGTCAAAATTGCGAGCCAGACGTCGTCGGGACGGATGATGAGTGCGCGGTGGTTGTTGTATGCCTCGATCACGGTGTCAACGAATCCGTTGCGTCGCGGAATGATGTCCCGAGTTGCATTGGATTTTGGAGGGAGAGATGAATAGAGGAACTCGATGTACCGGCTCTGTTCCTCTGCAACGGCACGTAGTAGAGCGAGGGATGGGTCCTCTCCTGGGCGCGCCCTAAGCCCATCATTCATTTTGAACGATTTGGGTGTGTGGGGTGCAGGACGGAACGATACTGAGCTCGTTGACGATGGCTCCTATATATGACGATACGTAAGAACGTCCGACGAACTCGACCGTACACTTACTGTCTGTTCAATGCCACCTAGGATTCGATCCATGAAGTAACAGACAGTGTTTGGGAGTGGTGGAGAAGCAGAATTCTGCCGCGTGTTCTGCTATTAGTATCACGAGGGCGGCTAAACCAAACAGGCGTTATGTGATTTCCAGACTAAGATGGACCATCCTAGTCTGATCACCGAGTGTTAGGTTTGTCCAGACTATAGATGATATGTCTACGATGGGATAACTCCCAAGATTTGTTTTTTCGGAAGCGACCGCATCGCCAGCACTTGTACGGTGCTAGGCATCATGCACCATGCCTGGAGTGTAGCCTCCCCAAACCAGACCTAAGAGGTGACAGCGTGGAATCCTGAGATCGTTCAAACCTGAAGGGCGGAACTGGTCAGTGGACGTCTCTCTGGATGGAGCGAGAATCGCGACGGGATCGGGTGACTTGACTCCCTACGACATCTCGACTGGCCAGCGACCCTTGCATGCACAACAAAATTGTTGCCATCAAATTCTCTCCGATGGACGCCACCGCCACGCGTCTTGCGACTCGGTTCAAATCCTTCGTAGGAGCACAATGATTGTCTTCTGATCACGAAGTTTTGGGTCTGGTTGGGGAGGGCTGGTTCGAATCTACGACCGAAAGTAGATACATTACATGTCGATCGAATCCCTCGCTTGGATCAGCAATGGCAACGTCTCAAGGTACATTCTCTGCTATCACCCATAAATACATTGACCATGCAATCTATTCCTCGTCTCGTCTAAAGGGGTATCGCGTCAGAGCCTTCCGTCCACCCCTTCAGCATTGCCACCCGCGAACGGCCAATCGTTGTATCCGGTCGGTGTCAGGTTTCCCGGCAGGTAGTACGTCGACCGGTCCCCAGGCGTAAGGGGTATGTCCTTCTGTAACCGCACCGGGAGATCAGGCTAATAATCAAGTTGACGGATGAGCACAGAGCACTAGAAGGGAAAAGTGGGAACCCTCACGTTTGGTATATACAGCCGCCCGAACGCGATGAGCCCTCCCTTGTCCTCCGCGGTGCGCAATGCTGACTCGCGGGTATATCCACCAGCTGATATGAATATCCTCTCTTCGCCGCCTTCACCCCCATTCCATATCTCTCGCAAAAAGTCGTTGTTCTCGTCTGGGCCTGGGGCTATGTCCGCGCCCCCGGCCACACGAGGCTCGGTCGCGTGGAAATAGGCCAACTTTGGGTGCTTGTCACGTAGAGCGGCAGCGAGATATGCAAACGTTGGTCGGGGGTCCGACATCTTCATGTCTAGAAACCATGGAGATGAGCACGACGCCGTGTACACCAGTGCAAGGACGTTACCTTGGAAGGTGCTCCAGGGACTGACACGAATACCAACTCGGTCTTCGCCAACAGCATCCACTACGGCGTCGATGACCTCCCTGGTGAATCGGGTGCGACCCTCTTCATCTCCACCATATCTATCCGTGCGCTTGTTGGACACTGTTTGAAGGAACTGATCCAACAAGTAACCATTTGCACCGTGGACCTCTACCCCATCGAATCCGGCACCGTGTACAGCATTGCTTGCTGCTTTTGCGTATGCAGCAATATAATCTCTGATCTCACCCTGGGTCAACGGACGGGGTGGCTTCGACTTGCCGGTCAACGTGACAGACGATGCAGAGACGTATGGTGAAGGCGGATCGTGTGCCTCGAGGAAATCTATATCGGCAGCACGACCAAGTGCCCACAGTTGGAGGAAGATGTACGATCCCTTGGCATGGACAGCATCCGTTACCTGACACGATCACAAGCACGCTGTGAGATGGGTTTCACATGATCGGCAGCACAGAAGACAACGCGTACCTTTTTCCAACCTTGAATTTGTGCGTCGGTGTATATACCTGGGACGTGACCGTATCCTCCTGCATCATGAGAGATGAAGGTAGCCTCTGTGATGAGCAGGGTCCCTGGTGTAGAACCACGCTGAGAATAATAGGATGCTTGCTGAGGCCCGGGGACATGGGATGCATGTGCCCGGAGACGGGTCAAAGGGGCAAGAACGACACGGTGCTGAAGGGCTATCCGGCCCACCTTGATAGGCTTGAAGAGCGCGGATGTCTGCTGCGTAGAGGCCATGGCTGATGCTGGTTGCAAAGGACGGTGGTGGGTAGAAAAGCTTTATTCGATAGTGAATTACTCGCATGCTGGCACAATTTATAGTCAGGAATCCATGAAATCAGCGATGGCATCCGGTATGATGATAGCGAAGCTGCGAAGCGAGATTTGTAAGGTAGACCCTCGGAATTTGCGAGGCGCTGCCAAGTTAAGTGATATCCGGTCGTACTGGATGTACCGTTCCCGGAGGTTGGTCAGGCAATTGGTCATCCTGAGTAATTATCACCTTGTTCGTAAGTACGGTTCGACTCGGAGATGATTGTCAGAAGTGAGAAGAATACCGGAACCTTCCGGACTATCGCGTCAGATACGAGTTCCCACTCTCCACTTGCTGCAACGCTGAGTCAGAATGCTGATCCATTTCAACCTATGGACCGCGGATGAACAACTTCTCGTCTGAGCGGGCTGGTCCACAAGAAACTTTGAGCGAACTCGGCAATTTTCTCCGTACTGTAATCACTACCCCAACCCAATGCGGAGTAGTCCACGAAAAGTCGAGGATCTATTGCCTTCCACAGACACGATGTGAGCTTGGCATTCCCATGGACCATCTGCAAGGGAACAACTTATCCCATTCTGGTGGTGTACGTGCAATCGTGTGCTGTGTTTGTTCCTTCGTCCAAGTCCGCCTGTGTTAACCTTCGGTGGCTTCCAGAGCCGCGCGTTCAAGTCTTGGATTCGGGTGACCTGAATGTGACTCGTGTGCATCCTCCTGTTCGCAAAGGGACGCTGGTTCGTTGTTTGGTCGGTTCTACTAAATCGACGCTGCGGTGATCATCGATGTTTCTATCGACGAGTTGCAGAGAGGGTGCGTTCCTACGTCTCGGTGATGTAAGGAAGCATACGAACTGCTTGTTTAATGTATTTTGCGACGATACTGTGCGAGGCTCTCGTAGGATCCGTGCTTGACTCCAGGCGTTTTGACCATAACAACCCGTTACGACTGTACACGAGGAAGTTCTGTGTTTGGTTTATTGTTGTCATCAAAAATAAATTAGCAGCAACTCGTTTCGATCGAGTGACCTCGGGGTTATGAGCCCCGCGCGCTTCCTCTGCGCCATGCTGCTGTGTTCGTCAGTATTGATAGCTTACTGTTAGCGCATACCCTTCACAAAACCTTGGACCGCTACGCCTCGCATCCTTCTTCGCCCTTGTCATGGCTAGCAACCTACTCTGGGCGCACCTCCTGCGCAAAGATGCGACGACGACCGAGTCGCCCTCACAACTCCCCCCCATCGCACCCCATGACAAAACCGGAACGTCCATGCGCATGCTCATCCACGACACCCAGGTCAACCTCGAAAAATTCTCCACCCGACTCGACGGTCTCTTGCAGCGCGTCGACGACTGCAGAGCCCAGGTCGTGAACGCGAACAAGCTGCTCGACGTCGAGCGCGACAAGGTGCTCACCGAGATACTCGACATAGGTACGCTGGCGTGTGTGCGTTCAACTTGGGGATCGCGGGTCGCTCACGCCCTCGATTGAAGCGAATAAATGTCAGTCGGAGATGAAGGCGCACGTCGGGACACCCGCGCAAGCACCTACACTCGATCTCGTTCACGTTACACAGGTCTCGACTGAAAAATCCATGCAGGCATTGGAAAAGCGCATAGATGCACTTCAGGCAGTTCGTAACGTAGGCACCATGCGACGATTGTACTGACATGTCTGCACAGCTCCTACAGACGCACGTACATGCGATGCAGTCCATCCAGGACCAGCAGAACACCCTAATTGGCGCTGTTCTGCCGCTCGTTCCTATCCTCCACGGTGTTCCTACCCAAATTGACCAGATCAAGGGAGCGCTGTCTGATATGGTGGCAAACGCGGTATCGACGATGACGAATAGTGTCGAGAATGTCCGATCGACGTTGATTGCCGAGTTCGCGCGTGGACATGGACGTGCGGGGTTTTCGACCCGGATAGGGTCTTCGAGCAAGTCGATATCCGGTTCCCGGCGCAAGCGACCGAATGCATCAGTGCTTGATCCTCAAGAAATCAATGTCCCTGTTTCCTCGCCCTTGGATAGTCGCAGTCAAGGAGGACCTCACCGTAGCCTCAAACGGGCTCGCATCGAAGGAGCGACTCATCACGCGGGAAATGCTCAATTGCCTCGAAAATTGACACGTTTAGTAGTACCTCCGACAAATTCAAACGTTCCACCTCTTCTGCAGACACCCCGAACACCTAGACAGCCGCTCGCCGACTTGCTCTTGCCTCCAGGCAGCAATACCCCAAGGATTCAACATTGCATGGCAAGCCATGTGGATTCGACGTCGCATGGATATATGCGCGCTCTCGAGACTCTTCCGGCCGCCGGTGGTCCCCCGACCATCCCAATGCCGATGCCGATGCCACCCCTCCAACCTCTTGAGCATGCTCGCCCCGACTTACAAGGTCCGACGATCCTTCGACGACGTTCTGCAGCGTCACACGACATGTTTTTGGCCGTTGACAAGTCCACCGGGGGATTACCTGGACCATCGAATCAGGACGCCCTCTCAAAGGCGATCAAGATCGAAGAAATTCTGGAACCGAACTTGACTGGTATCTTTTCTATCCATTCCTCTCCACTGTCTTCCCCACCTGCATCTGTGCCACTTGCGCCACGTCACGATCCGAACGAAGCAAGAGCGGATGTGGCGCAGACCACTACACAACATCATTTACGACTGCGAGACGATGTACAAGATGGCCCAGTTGTTCAAGCTCCTCCACCTTCGTCCGATCCGTGCTCCTCGAATCCCGATGCATCGCCACCTAAATCAATGAGCCTACGCGACCGCCGAGCACAAATATCGAGGGTAAGTCAAAGGGATGTTCAAAATTCACCTTGGCATTTTTGTTCGACGCAATCCCTTTTCTTTTCTAGTTTGGGCGTACCGAAACTCGACGCTTCATCCCATTGGTGCCTTGGTCGGATGAGGAAGAGTGACTGTTGAATACATAAAATAAGCATTTCTTGGCCAATCAACGTCGTTTCATTCCGCCGGTTGCGCCGTGAAAAGACCCCGTCGTAATTAGTAGTTGGTTACTTTATGTGCATGTTGTGGTTTGAGATGTGTTGTGGTGTGAACTCGACCATGTCTGGGACTTTTTCGGTTCCACCGTCGCTGATACCACCACACACGTACAACGTTACATCGACATGGCGGATATACAGCCTGCGCTCGCACCTCAACCAGAAGACGGCGAGAGCACCCATGAGGGGACCCCGCCCGAGGCACCCCCACCTGCACCGATTACCGAACAAGAAGTGGGAGAATACAGAGAACAGGACCGTTTCCTACCCGTAAAGCCCGTCTTGCCCATCCTTCTTTCCTTCCCAACTCAGAAACCCCATTTTCTCACCTCACCACCTTAGATCGCCAACGTCTCCCGTATCATGAAACAATCCGTCCCCACCACCGCCAAAATCGCCAAAGACGCCAAAGAATGCGTCCAGGAATGTGTCTCCGAGTTCATCAGCTTCATCACATCGGAAGCCGCTGAGAAATGTCACATGGAGAAACGTAAGACGATCGGGGGGGAGGATATCTTGTATGCCATGGCTACGCTGGGGTTTGAGAATTATGCGGAGACGCTCAAGATACATTTGGCAAAGTTGAGGCAGGTGGGTTTGCGTCGTGGTTTATTTTGCTTCTTTTGTTTCCCTCTTTCTTATTATGCGTTCGTTTTCGTGTTCTTATCCTCTCCCTTTTCGTTTGGTGTAGCATCAAGCAGGGAGCTCGGCACATCCGCACGTGGGTCACGGAGACGACAGCTAAGAAAGACCAATAGAGCAAGAGAAAAAGATTGTTTTCACCAGACTCGTCGTGTTTTCCAGCTTGTATTCCATCGCATTGTATTCGGAACAGCCATACCGCTCTGTACTACACTATAATAGAACCCATTCTCGCTCTTGAAACACGCGTACACATACATATACCCATTGGAATGAGAGCCACGTCATCGAGATCCCCCTTACACGTCCTTGACTTGCTCCTCGAGCCAATCCCAAAGTTTCTCGCCAAGCTCGGGGTCTTGTGTCTCCTCCAAAGGCGCGCCGACGCGTGCCCAAGGGACAAGGTACTCGAAAGATGGTCAGTACCCCACGGAACACGCGACACGATCAGAAAACCTACTTTACCGTTAAGTCCCGCTGCCTCTGGCATCGTCCCAGCATACAACTGTGTCAAGACGCCAAACGATGTATCATACAGCACCGTGTAATTCTGTCCCCCCCAATCGCAGGGTCATCCGTTAGTTTTCAGATATGGCAACCATCAGACGGTGGGGGAGATCGTCGACGTACGATAACGGTTTGCACAAGCCAAGGAAGGTGGCGTTGGAGATCCGTCTTGATGTTTCCGGGGTTGAGAGAGGTGGATACGATACCCTGATCGCCGTACCGCCGTGCCAGCTCTAACGCCACCACCACGTTTCCCTGCCATTCGTGGTCATGCCATGTCATGTTGAATTCAGTCGATCATCAAAGAGGGAACTTGAGGACGTACGAATTTGCTCTGACAGTAGAGTGTGTTAGTGTCACGTTTTCGTCGTTCCGGCGAGTCTTTGAACGTGTCAAAGTCGAGGTGACCGAGGAGGTGACCTGACGAAGAGGTGGTGACGATGCGGGCCTTGCCGTCTGAGGTCGTCTTGGCGGTGGCAATCATCGTCGGGAGGAGAAGTTTGGTAAAGTAGTAGTGTCCTGTGCGGAATGTGGGGTAGGTTGGTGGAGGATGGAATGGGGGAGGACGTACCTAGGACGTTCGTTCCGAATTGGAGGTCATATCCATCTGCCGTGAGCCGTTCGACAGGGGGGAACATGACGCCGCTGCCAGACCCGGTTTCTGCCTACAGCACGTGTGATCTCGAATGGTCTACTCACGCATTGTTGAACACCACATGGAGCTGTGTTTCTTTTCTGTGGAACATCACGGGTCATGATGGCATGAGTACGAGGAGAGCACACCAACCTCAAGAATTCCTCCGCAGCTGCTTTGACTGCCGTGAGGTTCGCCAGGTCAAGGTTCAAAAAGACGGCTTCGTTGCCGGTTTCTTGTTTGAGCTCGCGAATCGTGTCATCTGCCTGTGTCTTGTTTCGTGCGGCGATGTAGACGCTCGCACCGTGGCTGAGGAGAATCTGTCGACACAAGTCACAGCGTCAGGACAACACGAGAATGGATACATGGCACATACCCTAGCCGTCTCCTTCCCGATACCGGTGCTGGCACCGGTAACAATGATGACTTTGCCCGTGAGATCAGGGATGTCTTGTACTTTGAAGGTCGGACGGGGAGGGAAAGCCTCGCGAATCCAGGACACGAGTCCAGTCATGACGGTGGTAGTAAAGGGGTTGAAAGACGTTGACTGACGTTCACACGCGGAGATTCTGAATAAATATGAGAAGGCAACGGACGTTTGTAGCGGCGCAGTCTTTATCTTAGTGGTGGACCCGGCTACTCATTAGAACGGCTTGTCCTCAGGAGTCAGCATCCGCACATCTCGCATTACATAATTCACCATATCAGTATCGCCGGGCCACACGGTCATTGAGCAAAGACTTTCCCCTACTCTTATGAATGATGGTCTCCAAGGCCACGACGATCTTCCTCTGGGTCTGATCGGTCGCTATTCTCAAATGCTAGCGACTACGTTCAATTCTGAAAACGAAACCTGGACCACTCGGATCCAGGAATCTCAGGTTTCGGGTGCTCGGGAAACACCATTATTGGGACATAAAACACTACATAAATCGTTCCTTGTGACGAGAACAACCATCTGTCCGTCGTCCTCAAGCACTTCAAGCACTTTCGAACATGGAGAGAACGAGGTGAAATTGACATGGTCGACTGAAATATAGCTTTGCTCAAAGATCCGTTCAGCGTGTCTCGTTCGTTGTGTACGAAAAAAAGGCTTACCTTTCTGAACATAGTGAGTAAATGGTACGACTGGACTGTTGCTGCTAGATGCCGCTACCAGGCAGACTGCGGCCAGGACCGCTGCTACCAGGCAAACCGCCGCTAGGTAGACCGCTGCCAGGTAGACCGCTGCCAGGTATGTCACCCCCTCCAGGTATGCCACCGAGCCCGTTTCCATCACCTTCATCCCCCGGTATAAGCTGACCTTGACGCTTCCCGCCAGCTAGGACACGCGAGAGGTCATCACCCCTTCTAGAGATGTCGTGGACGTCGGGGATGACTAGAGAAATAGCAAAACCGAGGTAGAGTGCGAAAGCAACGACCGAGGACATGATGCGCATGATGATCTCGATGAGATATCGATTCCGTCCGCGGGTAAGGATCGTAGCGGCGTGCGGAGCTGCCAGTCCCCGACTCCGAATTGTGCCGACAAAAACCAAGAACATATGGGTTGTGACAGTTTACATTTCTGTCATGACACATGAGCGCCACGGCCACAAAGATGTTTTCAGGATCAAAATACGGAGGAAAGAGGAAGCTACATCTTCCTTCGTCCCCATAAACTTATGACACACCGGCAGACAACGATGCCTTTGGAGATCTCGCCACGCTTTTTGATTTCAGTGACAAGCGCAGATTCTCACTCATTAAGCACTCTAAGGGACTAGCTACTGGTCAACGTAACGCATGCACACTCACAGGCCAGGGCATCGGAATCAAGATCCGCAAGTGATGCACAGTGTTGGACAATACGGGCCACAAGTACAGAAATATATGCGATTCTCATTCCATCCGGAGAGATGTCCACCGCCTACATCCAGCTCTGCCCTTTGAACGATCTCACCTTTTCGTGGCTCTCCGCATTTCACACCGTCACCTCTCTACAACTCCACTCCAAGTTTCGTATGATCAGAACGGCCGTCTTATGATCTCAAAGTTTTAGGTCTAGTATTGGGAGACCACACTCCAAGCATGTCTAGCACATACACAGTGTAGTCTGACTACTGGCGATGGTCGCTTCCGATAAAAAAAAGTTTTGGAAGAGCTTTTCGGCAATCGTCAATACATCGTTCTGGAACAGAGGTACATATGCTGAGATCCTGCATACATGAGCGCGATTATCATACGGCAAACCTCCCAATGGTGCGCAAGTCGTCACCCGGGTTGAATGGAATCACCAAGTGTTCTGACTCAGCGCTGCATGCAGCGGGCCGGCCGCGGGTGGAGGGTGGGAACTTGTATCTGACGCGATGGTCCGGAAGGTTCCGGTATTCTTCTCAATCTGACGATCATCTTGAACCAACAAGGCAAGGTGATGAATGCCCACTTGCCCGACCAACCTCCGGGGGCGGTACATCTGGTACAACCGAATATCGCTTACAACTGTTGATATTGCCAACAATACTGCTTTACGGTGCCCACTCAGTGAGTTTGGGGTCCTGCCTCGGATATATTTGCCAACGCACGATTTGTTCAACTCGCGTTTCCGCATCAATATGAAACCTCCCGCTGTAACTGAGCAATTGACAGCACATCCG